>PVLA01010277.1:0-42471 GCA_004027455.1 Hydrochoerus hydrochaeris
CAACCATTATGGAAATCCATATGGAGAATTCTCAGAAGACTAGGATTGGAAGCCCCATTCAATCCAGCTATCCCCCTCCTGGGTATTTTCCCCAAAGAACTGAAAAGTTCATATCACAGTGATATATGTGCACCCATGTTCATAGCTGCACAATTTGTGATAGCTAAATCCTGGAAACAACCAAGATGCCCATCAACTGTAGAGTGGATGAAAAGGATGTGGCATTATTTGTGCCCACTTTGTGTGCTTTAATTTTTTAACTTGTAAAACTATTTCTAAAAGAACAATATGCATTTTATCAACTAGTGATTTCTCACTGTTCATCTTCTTTTCTTGAAATTCTGTAATATTTCTACCTTTTTCTATTTTTTTCTCTTCAAATAAAAAAAGATTTTTAAAAAATTGATATTTAAAACAAAACAACTGTCCCCAAGTCAGTTCCAGTAGGCAGCCATGGATGATGGAAGCTGCGTTAAAATCACACATATTAGAATGGTTAAGGGATACCATTTAGTTTAGTGATAGAATGCTTGTCTGGCAAGTGTGAGGCCATGGGTTTAGTTCTTAGCACAAAAAATTGAAAAACCAAAAAGTGAAAGAAAGAGAGAAAGAGAGCGGGAGAGAGAGAAAGAGAAAGAGAGAAGAGACAGAAAGAAAGAGAAAGAAAGAAAGAAAGAAAGAAAGAAAGAAAGAAAGAAAGAAAGAAAGATTAATTTTTTTAAAAAGCACTAAGGGTCAATGTCCAGACCACTAACACTAACAACAACAAATCCTAATGACAATATGGAGTGTTGAGAACATTCATTCCTTGCTCATGTAAATGGACAATGGTACAGTCACTCTGGGAGACAGTTTGGCAGTATCTTATAAGATCAAACATATTCACACCACCCAGCAGTCATACATTATAGTAGCTACTGTTGATGTCTGGTTGTCTTGTTATGAAGTGCTGTGTTACTGGCATTATTCTGTTCTGATTTACTTTGTTCTGTTCTCTTTTGTTTTATTCCCTAAAGGTGAAAGCTCATGTCCATGTAAAATGTTTATAGCATATACTACAAAAATGTGGAAGGAACTGAGACATCTCTCAGTAGGTGAATAGATAAACTGTGGTTCTTCTGGACAATAGAATATTATTCTGTGTTTTTAAAAAATGTGCTATGATACCTGGGAGGAAATGATGGAAAGTACTGTCAATTTCTTATTGTCTTATCTTGAACTCTTGCATTGTTTACACAATTTTGTTAGGTTTGGCTTTGTTCTGTTTTGTTTTGATAGATTTTATGCTGTCAGATGGTAGGGGCAGCTATATCAAATATAATGGGTTATATTATGGTAATCATGGTTTCTATTGTATTGTTTTGAAGTCTTATAATGCTTTCATTCATTTGTTTGGTTTCATTCTTTTTTGTTTGATTTTATTATGTGTGATTGTATGAATAGCTATTTTGAAGAAAACAAGACATTATGGTAGCCATCCTTGCTATAATATTTTCTTGTTTTAAAGTCCTACCATGCTTTCATTCTTCCATTTTGATTGGTTCTATCCTGTTGTGGTTTACTTGATTTTATTATGTATGATGGTATAGACAATTTTTTGAGGAAAATGAGATATTATAGTAGTCATTGTTCATTTCCTGTTATTTGATTTTGAAGTCCTGTAATGCTTCCATTCTTTTGAATGGTTTTATACTATATTGTTATGTTTGATATTAATGTGTGTGAAGATATGCTCAACTATGTCAAAGAAAAGAGACATTATAGTAGCTACTGTTGCTGTCTAGTTGTCTTGTTGTGAAGTGCTGTGTTGCTGGCATTATTTTGTTCTGATTTGCTTTGTTCTGTTCTCTTTTGTTTTATTCTCTTTAAAATAAAAAAAAATTTTAATGTGCTATAAAACCATGAGAAGACAGGGGCAAAGCTTAAATGCATAGAAACCAAGTGGGAGGAGCTAGCCTAGAAAGGCAACTAACTGCAGTTCCAGTGTATGACATTCTTGGAAATGAAAAACTATAGAGACGGTGAAAGTATCTGCTTGGGTTTAAGAGGGTAAGAGGGATAAACACAGGGGATTTTTTTAGAGCAGTGAAACAACTCAGTGTGATATAATGATGGATATATGTAACTATACAATTTTCTAAACCTGAGGAATGTGTAACACCAAGAGTGAACCCCAAGATAAACTATGGATTCTGAGTGATAATAATGTGCCAATGCAAGTTCATTGATTAAAATAAATGTACTACTCAGTGGGGGACATACATGTGTTGGGACAGGGAATATATAAGGTATCTTCCCTCACTTATGCTGTGAACCTAAAACTGCTCTAAAATAAAATCCATTAACTTTTTAAAATCAATAAATATGAAAAATATTGCTTTCCGGGCCACACCCTGAACTTATTGACTCAGAATTCCCTGACATGGAATGTAAAAATCTGCTTTTTAAAAAAAAAACAAGACATACAGTGTTGGTTGTGAAAGTTTTAAAAAGACATTGAAGCTCAGAGGCATGAATTAAACGGCACATTGTCACACGGGTTGGAAAAGATTAGCACCAAAGGAGGCTGTGTAAGGGCAAGGGCTACAGGCATGTTCTTTGTACTTTCTTTTCCATTTTGCTGCAAGTCTATAAATACTCTTCTTTGGGGGGGTACTGGGGTTAGAACTTACAACTGCACGCTTGCAAGGCAGGCACTTATGCCACTAAGCTAAATCCCAGTCCCCCTGTAAATACTCTTTAAAGAGTTTATTTTTTAGAAATCTGCATTAAAATAATTATTTATTTATTATTTAATTAAAATAGTATTTAATGTTATAAGCATGGAGTTCTAAAAATTAAATGACACTTTCCATAAGGCTTTTTTAAAAAAAGCTGTTTCTTGCTCTACCCATCTGATTCTTACTCCCCAGATGCAACCTTATTCATCCTTATAAATATTTACTTATTTAGTTCCATTTGAAACAGTGATGTTTATACTGATATTTTTCCTTATTATTAGTTTACTTCCTATTAAACCCTACCTATAAAGAATGTGGTACAACTTCAGCAGGATGAATGTTCTAATACCAGGGGCTGTGAGAACTAATGGCAAAAAAGCAATTCAGGTTAATAGGTGATTCTCATGAGGGGCCAGGAGACGTGCCAATGTAAAGTGCCAAAGATTCTGGCTGCTCTCACAGTGTGGCAGCAAAGTATCAAGGGGTGCACTGCACATGGCCTGGCAAGGTTTGGAAGTCTAAGCAGATTGGCAGTCAGCAGCAATGACATCTTACAACAGGGAGCAAGACTATGGATACTAGACTGGAAATTAAAGCTAAAACTTGATTTGCAGTCAGATTAGAGGAAGGGGTTTAAAATATACTGGAAAGAGACAAACACTAACCCTAACCTGAGGGTGTCTGGAAAGTGGACACATTGTTATGGAAGACACCCAGGCTAGACAAACAAAACTGAATCCTGGTTCTGTGACATGAGCTATAAGACCCAGATCCAAGCCAGATGTGGAGGCACATACCTGTAACCCTAGGTACTCAAGAAGCTGACACAGGAAAGTCACAAGTTTGAGGCCAGTCTGTGCACATTTCAAAATTGTCAAAAAAAAAAAAACAGAGTGAGTTTGGAAGCAAGCAGAGTCCAATGTTGAGCTGCAGAATACTAAAACAAAGCTCTAGAAATTTCCACTTAAAACTGTTTGTTGTAATGAATAATAACACAAGTGACAAAGGTTAGCCTACAGGTGGTAAATGAATGGCCCCTTTAGGAATAAGAAATAATAGTGACTGGAGTCCAACAAGCAACAACACTATTTTCACACTGAAATATCCTCCAGTTCTATGTATGTCACTATTTTTTATGTATGTCACTATTACCAGAACTGGATTTTGCTTTGAGCAAAGAGCTCAGCCATTCCTTGCAAGAAAAAAATTCCTTTGAGTACATGGATCATAATTTAAATGTTTATCAGTCCTTTAAACCTAAGCATGAATTTGCTTACATATTTCCTTCCCAAGGACAGTTTTGGATGAGAGTTGAAGGAAATTTTTCACTTATCATAGTTTTACTGTGAGAAGAGTCAGACCTTGTTCTGTGCACTATGGACACAAAGATGAGGAAAAGAACATGTGTTTCATTCCCAAAGAATTATGTAGCCTCCTAGATTAAAGTTGAGAAAAAGCCACTAAAAGGAAAACAGATATGCAAGAGGGAATCCAGGTAGATTGCAAACAAATATTTTGTTCCCAATGTTTCCAAATATGACTTATCTCTCCAGTAGACTTTCATCTTCCCACAGCTCTTAGCTCAACTCATCCTTAATGCTTTACAGAACATCAGAGTTCCTGGTCCATGCTTCCACTCAGGAATAGAGATGCTGGGATGATCATTTTGTTTGGTCCTCTTTAGTTCATTGTCAAGGAAAATTGGGCCCAGAGAAGTGAAGCAAACAGAAGAAATCATGAAAGGAGCTCATGACAAATGTTCCTAAGTTCCTCAACCATTGGTCAAAACCAATGATTGCATCAAGCATCTCCCAGCAATAGGCTGAGGTGGGACTATAATAAAAGAATAACCCCAAGTTGGATTGCATCAGTCATTGCTTCAAATACATCAGTTGTTCTCCAATATCCACTATATTGCCTTTGGATCATGGTGGAATAAGGAGACAGGAAGTGTTTGGGAAAATATAGGGCCCTGATTTTTTTTTTCTGAACTCCAGGGCCCTGATCTTTAATCAGTTCCTCTGGTTCATTTTTGGCTTCTTATCCCAATGCTGCCTCCATCACCTCCAAAATCCAGGGCTGCACTAGGGTAAGGTGACCACACACCTTGTAAAGACCTGATTGGCTCAGCCCTTTCTGAGGTGCATATCTCTCACCTAGTCATTTGAATGATCAGGTTGGAATGGGGTGGGGAGACAAAAGGGTGGCAAGTAGTGGGCAAGGGAGTCCAGTAAATGGCATCCAAAATTGATGAGCACTGGAGTACACTTGCTTTTCCTCTGTTCCCATCAAGTTAACCTCACTTTCAGTTGTCTGACTCTCCTGTTGGTAGAATTTCCTCTATCATAGTATTGCCCCTTCCCTGTTTCTTCATGTGATAGTGGATTAGCATTTCAGCATTCTTTTTTAATTTTATTTTAAAAATAACAAAACCAAACAAAATGTAACAGCATAAAGCTAATCAACACTAAACAATAAGAGCAATACAAGACTTCAAGATAACAGGAAATCAACAGTGGCTACCATAATGCCTCATGTTTTCTTTAAAATAGCTGGCCATGTCATAAAACATAATAAAATCAAACAAAACAGAAAAGAATAAAATCAATCCAAACAAAACAATGAAAGTGATATAGGACTTCAAAATAAGATGACAGGAAATCAACAATGGCTACCATAATATATCTTACTATCTTCAAAATAGCTTCTCATGCCAACAGACATAATAGACTCTAACAAAACAAAACAGAATGAAACCAAACAAAACAAAACAATGAAAATGATACAGGACATCAAAACAAGATAATAGGAAATTGACAATGGCTACCCCCTTCCCGCTTTAGACATTTCCTCCCCTTTCACTTTCACAATTCTATTGTACATTTTGGATCCCACTAACACCTTCAGGTTTTTATACTAGGGAGACAACACAATGTTCACTCATGTGAGTCCAAACCATTTCACTCATGAGCATGACCTCAAGTTGCATCCATTTACCTACAAGAGCCTCAAGGTTGTCCTTCTGTATAGCTGAGTAGCTTTCCATTGTATAAAAACACCGTAACTTTCCTATCCATTTGACAGTTGATGGGCAAGGTATCTCTGATTTTTTTCTGGATCACTGTCACATGAGGTGTTGTCTTGTTTCCTCTGACCGTCAGTCCATGAATTTTCTTTCAAGTCAAATGTGTTTGTTGCATTCAGCATATTGATGGATCCTATCTCCAAATCCACTCTGCACATGATTTCTTTCTTTCTTTCTTTTTTCTTTTTGATACAGGGTCTCCCTATGCAGTTCAGGCTGACCTTGGGCTCACTTTGTAGCCCAGGCTGGTCTTGAACTTGCAACGATCCTCCTACCTCAGCCTTCCAAGTACTGGGATTACAAGAGTGAACCACCACACCCAGCCCATGTTTTTTTATTGATGAGTTGAGGCCATCTACATTAATGGTTATGACCAATATGCACTGGCTCATCTCTACCATGCTATCCTCCTTCCATTTGTCCCCCACTCTTCCCCTCCATTCAATCGCCTGACCTGATCAGTGATCCCCTTCTGCTACTATTCCTGGAACCATGGTCATTTTTAACTCTCTAGAATATCCTTCAGCACTCTTTGTAAGGTTTTTTTGGTGGTCATGAATTCCTTCAGTTGTTCTTTATCATGAAAGTATCTTATTTCTCCATTAATTTCAAAAGAGAGTTTTCAGGGTATATCAATCTGGGTTGGAAGTTGTTTTCTTTCAGGGCTTAAAACACCTCACTCCAAACTCTTCTTGACCTGATGATTTGTGTTGAGAAGTCTTCCATGATTCTGATGGGTTTTCCCTTATAGGTGATCTGTTTCTTTTCTCTAACAGTCTTTAATATTCTGTTCTTGTGCTGAATTTCTGGTATCTTGATTATCACATGTGTGAGTATAGATTTATTTTGGTTATGGCTAGTTTAAGGGTTTTTTTTTGGTACCAAAACTCAAACTCATGACCTCGTGATTGTCAGGCAGGCACTTGTGCCACTGAGCTAAACCCCCAGGTAGCTGGAGTTCTATATGCCTCACTTATCTGTATGTCAGGTCCTTTCCCCATGCTTTGAAAGTTTTCTTCTATTATTTATGTAAATAGTCTTTTTATGTCATTTGTGTTGACCTTGGCTTTTTTGGTGACATCAGTCAGTCTTAAATTATTTTTCTTTACCTCATCTTGTAGTTGTTGAATTGTTATTTCCTGATTCCTTGTTATTTTTAAGAGAGCTTTCCTTTCACAATCACTAGCTTCAATCCTGTCTTCAAGGTCTGAAAGACTATCTTCAGTTTCTTTCAAGTGGTTTTTCCAGCTTTCAATAGAGTTTTTAATTTCCTGAATATCTCTTTGAATCTGTTTCATGCATTGTAATTCTTTCCTGTATTGTTCAAGGTTTCCATCATTTTCCAATGTGCCTCTTTTTTATCTATATCTTCTTTAGATATGCTCAGCATTTCTTTCATTATATTTAACATTTGTTCTTTTCCCTGTTATTGTTTCTAATCTGATTACTTTTACAATCTCATGAAGTTATTTCTTTACTTCAGTTGCTACCCTTTCAGAAATTTCAGGTGTGCTACTTCCAATTTATTCCATTTCTCTATCTCCTAGACTTATTCTTTGTGGGTTGGCGATATGAGATTGCTTTTCACTCCTTTGTCTTAACATTTTCCTGGGTTCCTCCATAGGAGCTGGTTGTGGGGTCCCAGGTACTTCCCAAATTGGCTGCCCGTCCACAGTGTAGGAGAATGGAATAGGCACCTAGGTTTCTCCTATCCTGGATTCCCAGAGAAATGGTGGTGTGTAGGGCTGGCTTCTCCAGACACACACAGCTATACCGAGGCTCCCCTAATGATGGCAGGCGTGCTAGAGCTTGGTTGGCTTTGTTCTCTCCACCAGCACTGGCTACCAGTTCCTGATGGTGGCTGGAAGGCTCACAGAGGCATCTATGTTCAGTTTCTTTTGGTGTTTCCAGTTCTGTGATAATGTCTGTGTTGCATCTCAGAGATATGCTGGATATGGACATGATTTTGGCCTCTGGATGTGAGGACTGAAAGTGGTCTTCTGTCCATGGAGTTCTCCAGAATCCAACTGCTGTTTCCTTGCTGCTGCTTCAGACACTTCCATGTTACTGGCCTCACTGATTACTTCATCCTCCAGAGGTGTGTGCGCATCTGTGTGCCAGGCTGTTGTCCTAGATCTTGGGGTTCCTATCAGTCTTACACTCTTACAGCCAGCTCACCTTCCAGGATAAAATGGAGGTGCACAGAGCAGGGACTCTCTGTCCTCCAGCCAGCCCACCCTCCAGGATATAAAGGAGTACAAAGCATAGACTCTCTTCCAACTAGCCCACCCTCTGGGATGCAGTTGAGGGTCACAGAGTGTGGACTCACTGTCCTCCTGCCAGCCCACCCTCTGGCATGTAGTGGAGGAATGCAGAGCAAGACTCACTTTCCTCGAGCCAACATGGCCTCTGGGATGTAATGCCATTCCAGCATTCTTAACTCCAATCTGCTTGCTCATTTTACAAGGTATTTCTTTTAAGGCCCCATTTTTGTAATATCATGTCACTCATCTGAACAGTATACATTAAAAAATAAAAATTAAAAGCTAAAAAAAGTCTACCACTCTCTTTGATCTACGGAACTGCACTACTTGATTTTTCATTATTCACCTACTTCAATTATTTGACCTATAATTCTTACCAGTTATTCAGTGATGTCCCAGTTACAGAGTCATGCCCAACCTCGCTCACAAGAAAAGATCAATAGCTTTTTTGTTCTTGAGCCTTCCCAATGGTTCTTGCCACATAACACCTTCTAAGATGGAAATTTTGCCACTGTCTCATCTGTCCTAATGAAAGTCAAGGACTCATACATATCTGAAACTCCTCCATTCAGCCCAGCACAATAAATCCTGGAAATTGTAAATATCTGATCAATGAATGAATAATTGAATCAACTTTAATGCATACTGTTAACAGAAAGGCAGAGGCCAAGTAAAAGTAATACTGTTCCAAAGTTTAGCCTGGCTGGAGCAGGCTAGATAGGCCACTGAAGCTGAGATGAGTAGGAGACTGCAGAGAAACAATGATAACCTGCACAGTTCTTGTTTTCATCCATTTTGTGTTGCTATAACAAAATATCTTAGGCTAAGTAATTTATAAAGTAAGTAGGTTTATTTGGCTTGTGATTCTGGTGACTGGAGTGTTCAAACAGCACATACCCCTATGGTAGATTGACTAATGGCCAACTTGGAATGCCCAGCTGAACTGAGTCACCATGGCATGGAGATCCACCTGAGGATTGTTTTCCCAAATGCATAAAAGGAGAACTAGAGGAGAAGATTACATGCCATTGATTTTCTTAGAGAAGCATGTTGTGGCTGATTTTTCTTATACAAACTCATTTGTTCTCATGATCAGAGGAACTTTGGTCCTCACTATTGCTGAGAATGATTACTGCTCTCCTCAGGCAAGCTCTGGTCTTTGCCTTGAGCATCACTTCCTGGCTCTAATGCAGATCCCTCAGCCTGCTGCCACAAACCCTTTACCCTGCAGTGCAGACTGTCTACCTTCCACCACTGTCTTTTTGGCCTTCTTGGTGCAGATCCTTGATACAGATTTGCATGAGACACTGTTATGGGCTCTGGGCCTTCAGCTATTCTCATGCAGGACCATGGAATCCAGACCCTCAGCTGGATTCTTTGAAACCAGATCTCTTGTAACCCCCTGCATTTGAATTTTTTGGCAAATATTATAAAATAATTCTATAAATCATGTGTCTTGTATTAAATTTACTTGCTTGCAACAACAGAGCCCCTGTGCCACAACATGGTAGAGTATGGAAAAAGAACTTGCTGCATGCAAAAGAGACCAAGTATGTGGGGATGTCCTAGCTCTATAACAACCTGCTCTAGTGAGAAATAATCCAGTCCCACTCTCATGAGGCAGCGTGAATTCTTTTATGAGGATGGGGCCTTCATGACTGAATCACCTTGGGAGAGGTTCCACCATCTCAATACTGCGACACTGAGCTTCCAGCACATGAGCCTTTGGATACCAAGCCATAGCCAAACCATAGCAGTTATCATAGAGTTAGGAGATAAAAGTAGAGGTTCAGAGAGTAATACTGGCCCTAGAAGGGAATGTAAACATTGGAAAAGCATCCCAAGTCAAGCCCTGAGAACGCAATCGAGATGAAGAATAAGGTTTCTGTTTGCAAGACTAATCATAAATATACATGCACCACATACAGGCACACTGAACTATATAAAACAAAGACTCATGGATTTGAAAAATCAGATTAGCACTATTATGGTTGTAATGAAAAACCTCAAGATCCCAGTATTACAGATAGGCAGATCAACTAGACAAAATATCAACAAAAAATATCAAGGCTGAACCAAACCTTTGAACAATGAACTTAGTAGATATCAACAGAGTGTATCATCCAAAACAGAATACACATTCTTCTCAGCAGCACTTGGGACTTTCTACAAAATAGACCACATACTAGCACATAAAATATCCTTAATTAATGGAAAGGAATTGAAGTTATCCCATGTATTTTATAAGTTCATAGTGCAATAAAATTGAAAGTAAATGACAAAAGAATCCACAAAAACTACATAAACATATGGAGACTAAATAATACCCTCCTGAACAACCAATAGATCACAGATGAAATTAAAGAAGAGGGCTGGGGATTTAGCTCAGTGGCTTAAGTGCCTGCCTGCAAGCATGAGGTTGTGAGTTCGATCCCCGGTACCAAAAAAAAAAAAAGAAAAGAAAAGAAATTATACAGTTTTTACAATTAAATGATAATGCCAACATTCCTTAGGGCAAGTATAAGAACTTTACATTGAAAACTACAGCAGTGTGAAAAATGAGATTGAAGAGAATATCAGAAAATGGAAAGATATTCCTTGTTCTTGGATAGGCAGAACCAATATAGTGAAAATGGCCATACTTTCAAAACTGTTATACAGATTTATTGCAATCCTGATCAAAATACCAACAGCATATCTCACATTACTAAAGAAAACAATCCTAAAATTCATTTGTAAACACAAGACACCTAAAAGAGCATAAGAATTTCTGGACAACAGAGGCAACTCAAGGGACATCACAATCCCTGACTCAAAATTATACTACAATGCTACAATGATTAAAAAAAAACAACACCATGGTACTGGCAAAAAAAAGACTCAAGGATCAACAGAACAAAATAAAAGATGCAGAAACAACTCTAAATACACTCAGCCATCTTGACTTTGACAAAGGGGCCAAACAGCTTCACTGAAAGGAAAATATTCTATTAAACAAATAGTGCTGGGAAAACTGGCCTTTCACATGCAGAAGATTAAACCCAGACCAATATCTCCCACCATGTAGTAAATTAAAATCAAAATTGATCCAAGATCTAACTATTAAAATAGAAACAATCTTCTGGAAGATAAACTAAGTAGAACTCTTGAAGACATAGATATAGGCAAAGATGTTACAAACAAAACCTTGATCTCATAGGAAATATTAAAAAGAATCAACAACTATGATACCATCATATTAAAAATCTTTTGCACAGCAAAAGAAACTACCAACAGAGTGAAGAGACAACCCACAGAATGGGAAAAATTGCATTAGTTTCCCCTCATGCAAAGGACTAAGGTCTAGAATACATAAAAAAAACTCACATACCCCCCAAATTTAAAGACCCAATCCAAAAATGGACATCTGAAATGAATAGGCACCTCTCAGATAAAGTACAAAGAGCAAATAAATATATGAAAAAATGTTCAAAGTCATTAGTATTTTGAGAAATGCAAATTAACAACACTGACATTCCATCTCACTTCACAAAGAATGCCTATCATCAAGAAATCAACCAATAGCAAGTGTTGGCAAGATTCTGAAGACAAAAGAACCCTTCTACAAATAGGCGCAACCAGTATGTAAATCAGTGTGAAGAGCCCTCAAAAAACTGAAACTAAAGGTTCCATTTGACTCAGCTATTCACTTTCTTGGTATCTTCCTGAAAGAGTTGAAAGCTTCATACCACAGTAATATATGCACACCCTGTTTAGCAGCACAATTTTTAATAACTAAATATTTGAAATAGCCTAGATGCCCATCAGTGGATGAATCAATAAATAAAATGTGGTTTTTCTATATAATGGGGTACTACAGTGCCATATAGAAAGATAAATCTGAGACTTTTTTTGGTAAATGGATGCACCTTGAGAACACAATGTTAAGTGAAATAAATCAGACACATGCTTAAATATCACATTGTTTCTGTTAGTTTTTGGAGGGCTTTTGTTTTCATTTTTGGTTTTTTGCTTGTTTGTTTGTTTTGTTCTTTTTTTAAGACAGGGTCTCACTGTATAATATAGTTCAGGTTAGCCTTGAACTCACTATATAGCCTAGGCTGGCCTCAAACTCATGGTGATCCTCCTGTCTCAGCCTCCCAAGTTCCGGAGTTACAGAATGCATGAATATTGTTTCTCTTGTGTGAGAAAACAAGAGTGTAAATAAGGACCAAAATGGATGATAGACAATGGAAAATAGGAAGATAATGTTCAAATGGAAAAGGGAACAAGGAAAGGGTAGGGAAAAGGGAAAATGGGGAATAGAAGGGGAAAATGGATAAAAGCTTTTGTAAGTAAAGAGATGAAGCAGGTTTGAAGGGAAAGATAAGGAATGAAGGAAAAAAGGAAAATCAAGATATATTATGCACACATACAAATTTCCTATCACAAATGTGATCATTCATTATATATATCAAAAGTGTACCAATAAAATTAATTTTTAAAAAGATAAAGAGACAAAGAGGAAGCCTGTGGTGCCATAGGAATTATTTTTATTTAACTCTTCTAAATTCCCAGAAGGATGTAGCCAGTTTCTGACTAAAACAAAAGCCCAGTGTTAAAGATCAGAATGCAGTACATAAGGAACATGAGGCTACTGATCATCACCAGAGGAAGGAAAGATGTCCTGTAATAGAGATGTTTAGAAAGTATAACCAAAAACTTGAAATAAGGCAAATGGAGGACAGCATGTCTTTTTATTGTCATATTAGAGCACTATTAACAGACTTGCCCAAAGACTACTGAAGTCTGTAGGGGAATGTGCCTTAGCCTGACACACATTCTGCTATTGATCAAATGCCTGGGCTTTGGAAAAAGTTGCATTAACTTGCAAGTATCTGTCCACCAGGAGAAACAAATGGTTTGTGTCCTGCTAAAAAATAATCTCAAAGAATATATTATTGCCTTGTGAAACATTAACCAGTTTTATAATTAAACTAACATTAATCTGATATTCCTTTTTATGAGGGATTACAGTGTATAAGTCCAGTTCTTGAAATGCTATTTGAACCAGTGTTACTATACAATGGGCTCCTCAAAAACAAGCTAGTAAAATATCTGAAATCTTAATGTAAACACAAAGATGCATGATCCAGATCCCTTTCAAAGAAAGATTCACTGTGCAGTTGTGGAGCAGAGGATACAGCCTCCAGCAGCCACCATGGCTATCAGGTTTGCCTCAGCCTTATCAAGACACCTCACTGAGGTCATGCCCTTCTTGGGGTAGCAGTCTTCTCCAAACAGGGAACACTACTGAGCCATCCTTGCTCCAGAGATCCCTGGTAGGTTGGCCAAGGTTTTGTGTGGGAGGAATCACCCTTCAGCTCACCCTCCATCTAATCCCATGTCCTCCCCTTCTCTTTGTAGGAACTGATCCCTAATAAACATGTTATACCCCAGACTCCATCTCAGCAGCTGCTTCTGGAGAACCTTTTCTGTGATAGGTAATCCTGGGAGTGGTCCAAGAAATTAGAGAATAAAATGGATAGTGGATGATGGATCACTTACCCATTAGCTTGCAACAAGGACTACATCCCTGATGGCAGAGGGAACAAAGATAAGTCGGGTTCCATTATTAAAGTTTTCACTGCTTGTGAGTTGGGAGGGTATACTAGGTGCTTGAGCAATCTGGAGGAAATAGTGAACATCAGGATATAAAGATTAAAGGATTGGATGGTTGTTACCAAGTACCACTTATGCACTACAGAAAGATAATGTTTTTTAGCCAACTGGAATTTAACAACTGAAAACCAGTTGTGAACATCAGAGGGCCTCTTCTGTTGCATTCAAACTCCCAGCTCATGGTAGGCAGTTCCAATGCACGATCCCTTGGGGTTCCATGGTTCTACCAAAGCCAATACTAGATAAGTCATTTTTGTACCACAATAACCTCTGTGTGTGTGTGTGTGTGTGTGTGTGTGTGTGTGTGTTACGAGGGATTTAAACCATGGGCTAGGCAAGCTCTACCATGGGGCTACAATCCCAATCTATCTTTCTTCTTTCTTCTCTTCTTTTCTCCCTCATTTCCTTACTTCTTTCCTTCCTCCCTTTCTTCCTTCCTTCCTTTCTTTTTTTCATACTGGTGATTGAACACAGGGCCTTCACACTGAGTTACATCGCCAACCGCTTTATCATTTATTTTGAGATAAGGTCTTTCTAAATCATAAGTTGCCCAGGCTAGGCTCAAACTTGTGGTCCTTCTGCTTCAGCTTCTCAGCGTTCTGGGATTACAGGCATGGTAAGTTGCCTAGTTTATGTCCCAACTTGTGATCTCCTGTATTGGCCTAAAAAGTAGGTAGGATTACAGATGAGTGCTACCACATCTGGCTTTTAACCATCTCTTTTCTTTTCTATTTTTTTAATTTTTCATTAGTACATGTTTGCAGTACATAAGGTTTACATTCCTTGTGTGGAGTTGGTACATATATATAAAACACATCTTAATTCCTTTTTTCATACCCTTTTCTATCCTACCTCCTCCTCCCTCCATTTCTTAATCCTTTCTCATCTGAGAAAAATCTGTCTCCCTATGTCCTATTACTTATCTGTTATTTTGATCTTTATAATTTATGTTTCTCATATAAAAGAAAGCAAGCAATATTAAAGCTTGTGTGTCTGATTTATTTCACTTCACAGTGTGGTCTCAAGGTGCATCCATTTTTCCTACAAATGACTCACATTTACCTTTCTTTATGGCAGAGTAGTACTCACTCCACTGTGTGTATATACCACATTTTTTAACCATTCATCTGTTGATGGATATATATGTTGCTTCCAAGATTTATATATTATGGATTGTGCTGCTATGAATGTGTGTGTGTGTGTGTGTGTGTGTGTGTGTGTGTGTGTGTTGGGAATTGAACCCAGACTTTGAGCATGCTAAACATACTCTCTAACACTGAGATATACTCCCAAACCCATCTTAACTTCTTAACCATTTTTAATTGTGTAGTTCAGTGATGTTACTTATAGATACATTGATTTTTGTGAAATATATCTTCAGGACTTTTTCTTCTTTCATGACTGAAACTCCATACTCCTTTAACAATTGCCATTTCTCATTCTCCACAGCCTTGGCATCAACCATTCCATGATATGTCTGTGATTTTAACTCTTCTAAATCCCTCACATAAGTAAAATCATACAATATCTGTCTTTTTGTGACCGAGCTATTTTATATAGCCTAAGATCCTCAAGTTTCATTCACGATAAAGCATGTATCAGAATTTACTAGAAACTTTGTTTTCTGTTGTTGTTTTGGAGGAGGTTTGTGGGTTGTTTATTTGTTTATTTGTGACAGGACTTTGGTATGTAGTCCAGGTTAGACTCACTATATAACCCAGGCTGGCTTCAAACACACGATGTTCCTCCTACCTCAGCCTCTCTAGCGCTGGGAATTACAAATGTACACCACTATGCCTTCCTAGGACCTATTTTTCAATGTATGATTTTTCTCTGCAGATGCCATGAACCTGCTCCTGAACTCCAGAAGTCTTAGCTGGAATTCTCCTACTAGGGCTTGCTACAAAGACTACATCATCTTTTCCCTACATTGATACTTCCAGTATCCTTGGGTCATATGTTCCAAGCAACAGAGCCACTTGAACTGCATTTTGAATCTGCTATGGTGCCCTTTTCCTGCTTTGGGTTCCATTCAAAACTAGCAGCCTTCCATGTTACATATGTATAGGTTAAAACAATATTCCCAGGTGTCCAAAATGTTGTCTATGGAGTCTAAAGAAGCTCATTAGCATTGTCCTTCTTTTGTGATAGGAAATTCAAGATGCAGTTATTGTCTTTTACTTTGGAAAGAATGTTCTGGCACAGAATTATACACCACTGAACTCAATATTTTTAGGCATGGGGCAGGTTCCTGAATTTTTGGTACTTCATTATCCACACTCTGAAGCCTATGCGTCTTGCCCTGTACCAGACACTCTTACATATGATAATCAGTGTAATAATTCAAAATGATGTTTTGTGGTGTATCCTGTCAGTCCAGGTTGCCTTGTACTACTCATGAAAGAAGGGAGGAGCATTAAAATACCCTTGAAGCAAAACTGTAAATGAGAGCCAGGTGTGGTGGCTCATGCCTATAATCCCAGCACTCAGGAGGCTGGGGCAGGAGGATTGTTGCAAGTTCGAGACCAGCCTAGGTTACAAAGTGAGCTCAAGGCCAGCCTGAACTGCATATGTAAATGAATACTGTCATCTGGTCTGTGTGACTATAAGCTGTTTTCAAACCTATTTTTAATAGGGATAGAAAATAATGCATTTGACAAACCAAGGGCCACATCCATGTACCCAAGGCCATGTTAATCTTCCCTAGCAATGATACTATATCTGGCTGCCACTGTGGTTGCTGTTATTTGGTTGAGTTTGTAGATCCAGTTTATGTCAACCTTCAGGATCCAGCTAATTTCTCAAGGAACCAGGCTGACAAGTTGATGGTAATACAATGAAAATCACTATCCCTGCCTCCTTTAGATCTTTAAAGGTGGCACTAATGTCAGCCATACCCCAAGATCTAATATGGCTTTTGATTTAGTCTTTACCAAGTGAAGAGTCATGTTATGGGTTGAACTATAATCCCTCAAAATTTATTTGCCAAAGTTCTAACCTTCAATATTTCAGAACGTGATCTTCTATGGAAATAGGATCATTCTAGATATAATTAGCAAAATTAGGATGAAGTAAAACTAGAATAAATGGGCCTCTAATCCAATATAATGTGTCCTTAATAAAGAGGAAATCTGAACACAGGCACACAGAGAAAGAATGGCATATGAAGATTAAAGCAGAGATTGGGCTGATGCTTTTACAGACCAAGGAATGCTAAAGATTGCCAGAAATCTACTAGGACCTAGGGGAGGGCATAGAATAAATGCTCCCTGCAGCCCTCAGAAAATACTAACCTTGCTGATGCTTTGATGTCAGACTTTCAGTCTCCAGAACATTGAGATAATACATTTTTATTATTTAAGCCACACATTTTTTATTATTTAAGCCACACATTATTGTTATGGCAGCCTCAAGGAAGCCAATATATGCAGTTCCAGAGACTTCTACTTGGCCTTCCCCACTATCACAGCTCTTATCTAATAGGCTAGGGAACCACTACTAAATATTGTGCCAACTGCCGAGTATGTTCATTCCAATTATACATTCAAAGACCAGCAAAGTTAATTCTGGTACGGACTGAAGACCGAGTCCCCTGCCACAAGCTACATTAAGTCTTACTATAAGTTGAAGTTGGGTCAGGACTCCAATTACTACTTAGTCTTTGGACACCCTCACTACAACGGTGGAGCCACCATGATACTTCAGGTCTCCATATGTCAATGTTAACTCAAGAGCTTATTTCTGTGAAAAGTATGGATATTTATTTCACTTACCCTAGTGCAGTTGTCTAAGACCAGCTATAGTAGCAGGACCTGTGGTTTACGCCACTAATATTCCTCTTCTTAGTCACCCTTTAGGAACAGTAGCCCACCAAAATTCTAGAAGAGAAGCTCCCTGATATTGTGTAGAGAAGTAGATCTGTATGACACAAAGAATGGGCTGTACATGAACAAACATCTACCATTCAACTCACTTCAGGGTGCACTTCAGCTTCGGCACGCTATCTCATTCAAGGTTATACCTTTCCCTGGACAATCTACAAGCAGTTACTGGACCAGGATATAAAAGATGTGACAGTTAGTTGATTATGTCAACTTGAGTAAAAGGATGCCCAACTAGATTGGCTTACATAGTTCTGGATGTGGGAGACCCACCCAAGAGAGGATTGTCACCAGAATGGTATGAAAGAGAAATAAAGAAGAAAGAATTGCTTCTGTTTCTTCAGAGGTGCTCCAGTCTTCTCCTTCACCTTGGACGTTGTCTCCTACTCTGAAGGCTCCAGAGCAAACTCTTCAACACCTGGCAACCTTTCAACACCTGACCCTTTAGACTCCTGGTATGGACTAATACTGACACCACAGTGAACTTCTGACCTTCGACTGGATCCTTTGGGTACCCAGAGTGCAGACACAGCTTTTGCACTCTTCCACATATGGCTCAGTGGGTGGCCATTGTAAACTATATTGTGAATTCTTACATATTTGTGTATCCTGTATTAAATATGCTTCGCTATAAGCACTGACTGATACAAAGGATAAAGGTCCTTGGCCTAATGCAAGATACTGATAAGCAATACTTCCTGCAATTTGTCTGTTGAAATCCTAACCCAACTTGATAGTATTAGCAGGTGGGGCTTATGGGAGGTAAGGTACCCTTATAAGAAGAGCTAGCTAAGGCCAGGGATTTAGCTCAGTGGCATAAGTCCCTGCCTGGCAAGGGTGAGGTCGTGAGTTTGATCCTTGGTACCAAAAAAAAAAAAAAAGAGTAAGCTCTCTTTTGGCTATATGAGGCTCAACAAGTAGTCAACAGTCTCCAACCTGAAAGAAAGGGTCACAGAGGACCTTACCAGAACCCAATTATGATACCACCCTGATAATGGATTTCTAGCCTCCAAAACATGAAGAAAAAAATATATGTTGTTTAAGCCTCCTAGCTTATGCTAATTTGATGTAACAGCATTTGCTAAGACAACTCCAGAGTTTTGGCTCAGGTAGTTGGCCATGGCTTTAGTATGCCCTCTATTATGGCTCTACTTTTTCCTCTGCCTGGCTTCATTTCTGTCTCCTTCCTTTTGCAGATGCTGGCCCTCAATAAATATCATCCTGCCAAATCCTGCTCCAGGAACTGCTTCCAGAGAATGTACCATTTGACATACGCATTCACTCTATACCTGTATTAAAGACATGACTATAACATCTGGAAAATTATGTGTAAACAGAGATTTCACAGACAATATAGGAAGGTCACTTGTGAAAGCCCATGATAAGACAATCGGTTCTTAAGACTTGTGCTATGGTTTATATCTAAAAGTCCCCCCAAAAGACTTGTGCACTCATAGATAAGGATTTTGGAAGGTTATTGGATTATGGTAGCTTCTAGCTTACTTGCTAGTAAGAGATAGGTCTGGTCAGAAGAGGTAGCTTACTGGATGTATGGCTTAGAAAGGAGTACAGTTCGTCCTTGATTTATGAACATTTGAGTTGCTAATTTTCACAGATATAAATGGACCTTGCATTATGAGCATTTGTAGATGAAAACCAATCTTGGAAGCAGCCCATATGTCTATCTTACTGTTTTAAGAAAATTTTAAAAGTAAAAATAGTTCATTTACTGTATTTTTGTGTGTTTTTATGATTTACACTGCATATTTGTGTCAAAGTTGTGTAAGAATCACTTTGTTGGACTTATAAATGAATCCCAGTTACAAACGTTCTCCCAGAACAGAACTCATTGATAAGTCAGGAACTTACTATATCTCCCTCCCCAGGTTCTCCTTTGGCCTCTCTCTGCTCTCCTGGCCACCATGCTATGAGCAGCTTCTCAGCATTGACCCTCTGCTGTGCTCTCCTGCTTGGAGACAGCCAACTGTGGACTGGAAACTTTACAGGCCATGAGTCAAAATAAAACTTTACTGCTTTAAATTGTGGGTGTGTGCTGGGTTTGGTGGTGTACACCCATAATCCCAGCACTTGGGAGTTTGAGACAGGAGAATCACTGTGATTTCAAAGCCAGTTTGGGCTACATAGTTCACAGCAAAATCTTGTCTCATAAAAAATTGTGAGTGTCAATTATGTCTGAGCAATGAGGGAAGTAACTAAGACAAGCTATATGAGGTGAATTGACATCTTAGTAGAACTGGATTTTTGTCCTTAGGAACATGTGGGGGCTCTTTCAGAAATAGAGCTATTCTAAAGGATGTAAAAAGATGTGGATGCTTTCAGTAACTTTGTAAAACACATTGTATTACTTCAGGCTTTTCCTATCTCCCATAACCCACTCTTCACTCATCTCCTGACCATCCTCATGAACTTCACTGTGACCTGGCACTGTAGGTTGGCTAAAGTTTGTCCTCCAAGCATCATGTATTAGAAGCTTTGTCTCTGGTGTGGTGGTATTGAAGTAGTGGAAACTTTAAGAGATGTAATCTCTGAGAGAAAACTATGTCATGGGAGAACTACCCTTGATTATCTCTGGGAAACAGATCAAGTCTCATGGGACTAAATGATCTCTCACAAGAATGGGCTGTTAGGGCTGGGGATATGACTCAGTGGTGGAGCACTTGTCTACCATGAGTAAGGCCCTGTTCAATCCCCAGCACTACACAAAATAACAAAAATGGATTGTTATAAATAACTCTAATGTATCCTCTGAATCCCTCTTCTTTATGCACCCCTCACCACTTCCAGGCATGTTCCCACCACTGTGATGCCATCTACAATGAGGTCCTCACTGAAGCTAAGCAGATATTGATGCCATACTCTTGAATCTCCAGTACAGTATTATGATCTAAATAAACCACTTTTCTTTATAAAGTACCCAACCTCAAGTATTTTGTTACAGCAACACAAAAATGCATTGAGACTTTGTTTCCCAATAAATCTTCCCTGTCAACCACAAGTGAACCATTCTTCATTACCCCTCTGGATCCCATCCACTTGGCTGCTATGTGATCCATTAATTTCATCAAAGAGTGCACTAATAGCTCTTAATAGCAATGTAAACAGTCTGATTCTTAAGTTTTTCCAGAAGCATATAATGCAGGCCAATAAAGTAAACAGTTGTAAATAGAAGCAGCCATAAATAATGGCTTCTTGCAGATGCTTTAATATGGAAAGACAGTGAGAGCTCAGAGTGATACTCTGAGGAAGCATGCTGAGTTATGGCCCTCAGAAGCCAGAATCAAGTGATCTGGATTATTCCAGGTACTGGAAAAATGGTGACAGACCAGAGAAATGGTGACAAGACTGCTTCAACCACCTTAGGAGTGGTAGCTTTTGTTTTCTATGGCAATTTCCTACAAGAAAATCATTTAAACAGTCTTTTTTTCCAGGTTTCTGCCTTTGTCCTGGAGAAATTGGCACTGGTTGAATGCAGCATACTGAGTTTTAAAAAATTTTGAAACTCCTGACAAAAAGAAAATAACCCAGAACCTCCACCGTGGGCCCGCCCTGCCACCGGGAACTCAGCGAAAGCCTGCATCAGGCATAGGCTGCCCGGAACCTCCACCGTGGGCCCGCCTTGCCAGAGGGAACTTAGCAGAAGCCTGCATCAGGGGTAAGCCTCCCAGAACATCCAAAGAGGGCCCGCCCTGCCACCTGGAACTCAAGGCAAGCCTGCCTCAGGGATAGGCTACCCAGAACCTCCCCTGTGGGCCTGCCCTGCCACCGGAAACATTGAGGAGGCCCGGCCAAGAATGAAAACTGCTCTGGACTGCTACAGATGGGCCCGCCCTCCCACCTGGAACATCAGAAGATCTCAGTGGTATCCAGTTAGTGTGAGAAAATTTAGAACTTTGCTCCCAGTTGGCTAACTTTGGACTACACCGGATTGACTGTATCAATGTGGTGAGTATACCCCTAAAATAGAGGTGTACAGGGGATAAATAAGGCCAGTAGTAAAACCCCCTCCAACTAACTGTAAGACTTTGGTGTGTCTGAAAAGAGTGTGTGTGATCCCCTCCTACACATAGAAAACACCAGGCAGAGTGAAAAATGACAAAAGGAAAAGGAAAATGCAGTCTCAAACATATAGTTCACCAGAAGCAAGTATAGGAGACATTGAAATAGAGGACACCAAAAGTAACACACTGGAAATCTCTGAAAACATAGAGAGTGAAATAAAAAAAAACAACTGTATCAGGCTATAGAGGAAATCAAATTACAAGTAGTTTCCTATGCAAAGATAGAAATAACAACTTTGGTAAAGGAGTTGTTGAATGCAGCTAAAGAAGAAATAGAGAAAAAAGTACAAGCGCATGGGAAACTGATTGAAACTTTGAATGAACAATATAGAAAACAAGCACAATTCATGAAACAAACTCAAAGAGACATCCAAGAAACAAAAAATTCTATTGAAAGCGTGTAAAACAGCCTAAAGGAAGCTGAGGATAGGATTTCGGACCTTGAGGAGAGGATCACAGTATGGGATCAGGAAAGGATAGAACTTTTAAAAATAAAAAAGCAGCATGAAAGGACAATCTAGAAGCTTCATGATGATGCCAAGAGCAACAATATAAGAATAATGGGCATTAGCAAAGATACAGGAGTGCAGCCAAATGACATACATTAAGTATTTACAGAAATAATAGCAGAAAATTTCCCAAACATGGGGAATCTGATATGCAGATAAGTGAGGCATATAGAACACCAAACAGTAACAATCAAAATAAATCCACACCCAGACACATAATAATTAAGATCTCAGATGTAAATCATAAAAACAGAATATTAAAAGCTGCCAGAGAAAAGGCACAACTCACCTATCAAGGAAAGCCCATTAGAATCATGGCAGACATTTCAACACAAATCCTCAAGTCAAGAAGAGCTTGGAGTGAGGTATTTCAAGCCCTGAAAGAAAAGTACCTTCAACCCAGACTGATGCACCCAGCAAAATTTTCATTCAAATTTAATGGAGAAACAAGATACTTCCACAACAAAGAACAACTGAAGAAATTCATGTCCACCAAACCAATGCTAGAAAGAGTACTGAAGGACATACTAGACAGAGATAAAAATTACCACAATCCCCAAAACAACAACAGAAAGAAACGTCCAGGTAGGATAAGCAATTAAGTAAGAGGAAAAGCAGAAAGAAATAACTGGAACATAACATGGCAAAGTTGAGCCAGTACATATCAGTGATATCCATAAAGATAAATGGCCTCAATTCACCTATAAAAAGAGATTGACACAATGGATCAAGAAACAGGTTCCCACAATATGCTGTATACAAGAAACACATCTGACCCAAAAGGAAACTTACAGACTAAAAGTCAAAGGATAGAAAACAGTATTCCATGCAACAGGAACCCGAAAAAAGCAGGGGTAGCTATTCTATTTGCAGACAACGTGAACTTCAAACCTAAAATGATTAAAAGAGATAGAGAAGGTCACTACATACTTGTTAGTGGTAAAATTCAAGAGGAAGAACTAACAATTGGAAATATATATGCACCAAATACAGGAGTACCCAACTATATAAGACAGATACTAATGGACATGAAAATCCAGATACACATGAACACAATTATAACAGGAGATCTTAACAGCCCATTGTCACAAAGAGATAGATCGACTAGACAAAAAGTCAGCAAAGAAATAACAGAACTGAATCATACCCGTGAGCAATTGGACTTAGTAGACGTTTACAGAGTGTTCCACCCAACCACATCAGAATACGCATTCTTCTCAGCTGCACATGGGACATTTTCCAAAATAGACCATATATTATCCCATAAAACATTCTTAAGTAAATGCGAAGGTATTGAAATCATACCATGCATAATATCTGACCATAGTGCACTGAAATGGGAAATTAATGGCAAAATAAATTGTAAAACCTGCATATATGGATGGAAATTAAATAACAGCCTTTTGAAAAACCAGTGGGCTACAGATGAAATTAAAGAAAAAATAAAGCACTACCTACAATTCAATGAAAATATAGCAACAACATACTGTACTCTGTGGGATGCAATGAAAGCAGTCTTAAGAGGGAAAATATATAGCAATAAACTGTCATATCAAGAAAACAGAACGAGCACAAATAAACAACTTAATGCTCCATCTCAAGCTTCTACAAAAAGAAGAGCAAGCTAAACCCAAAGCTCATAGAAGAGAGGAAATTGTCAAGATTAGAGCAGAAATCAATGCAATTGAAACTAAAAAAAATACAAAGAATTAATGAATCAAAAACCTGGGTTTATTAGAGAATCAACAAAATTGACAAACCCTTAGCTAAACTTAACAAGAGAAAGAAAGAAAAAAACCCAAATTCATGCAATAAGAACTGAAAAGGAAGAAATTACTACAGACCCCATGGAAATTCAAAAGATCATGAATACCTACTTTGAAAATTTCACTCACACAGATTGGAAAACACAGAGGAAATGGACAGATTTCTAGAAACATATGAACTACCAAGGCTCAACCAAGAAAATATAGCAGTTTTGAACAACACAATATCAGCTATTGAAATTGAAACTGTAATTAAAAACTTACCAACAAAGAAAAGTCCAGTTCCTGATGGATTCACAGCTGAATTCTACAAGAAATTTAGAGAAGATTTGATGCCAGTACTCCTTAAACTGTTCAATGAAATTGAGAAAAAAGCAATTCTCCCTAAATCATTCCTGGAGGCAAGTATTACTCTGATACCAAAAACAGAGAAAGATCCAACCAAAAAAAGAGAACTATAGGCCAATCTCACTAATGAACATTGATGCAAAGATTCTCAACAAAATACTGGCAAATATAATGCAGCAAATCATCAAGAAGATTATACATCATGACCAAGTGGGGTTCATTCCAGGAATGCAGGGATGGGTTAACATACAGAAATCAATAAATGTAATACACCACATCAACAGAGCCAAAAAGAAAAACCACATGGTCATCTCAATAGATGCAGAAAAAGCTTTCAACAAAGTCCAACACATGTTCATCATAAAAACCCTTCAGAAACTCAGAATACGTGGCGTCTACCTCAACCTTATAAAGGCCATTTATGACAAACCAACAGCCAACATTATACTAAATCGACAAAAACTGAAAGCTTTCACTTTAAAATCAGGAACAAGACAAGGATGTCCACTTTCACCACTCCTTTTCAACATAGTTCTGGAAACACTAGCCAGGGCAATCAGACAAGAGAGAGAGAAATAAAAGGAGTAAAGATAGGAAAGGAAGAAGTTAAATTATCACTATTTGCAGATGATATGATACTCTATATAGAAGACCCAAAAAACTCCATTAAAAGACTACTAGAGATAATAAACAAGTTCAATAGTGTAGCTGGATACAAAGTCAATGCTCAAAAATCAATAGCATTCCTGTACACAAACCAAAAACTCACTGAGAGAGAAATTAGGGAAATATCACCCTTTACAATAACATCCAAATAATGAAATACTTAGGAATCAACCTAACTAAAAATGTAAAAGACCTATATGCTGAAAATTATACCATGCTGAAAAAGGAGATTGAAGAGGATATTAGAAAATGGAAGGACATTCCTTGCTCTTGGTTAAGAAGAACCAACATTGTGAAAATGGCCATACTCCCAAAACTGTTATACACATTTAATGCAATCCCAATCAAAATACCATTGACATACCTCACAGATCTAGAGAAAACAATACTAAAATTCATTTGGAAACAGAAGAAACCTAGAATAGCAAAGGCAATTCTAGGCAACAAAAGCAAGGCAGGAGGCATCTCAATTCCTGACTTGAAACAGTACTATAAAGCCACATTGATAAAATCAGCTTGGTACTGGCAAAGAAATAGACCTGAGAATCAAGGGAACAGATTAGAAGATGCAAGAACAACTACAAAGACACTCAGCCACCTGATATTTGACAAAGTGGCTAAATATGTCCACTGGAAGAAGGATAGTCTCTTTAATAAATGGTGGTGGACAAATTGGCTCTCTACATGCCAAAGACTGAAACTAGATCCATGCATATCCCCATGCACAAAACTAAAGTCTAAATGGATCAAAGACCTCAATATTAAAACAGAAACACTAAATCTACTGGAAGACAAGGTAGGTAGAAGTCTTGGAGACATAGGGGTAGGCAGAGAATTCATGAACAAAATGCAAACTGCATGGGAAACACTTCAAAGAATCAACAGCTGGGATCTCACATTATTGAAAAGTTTCTGCACTTCAAAGGAAATCACCAACAGAGTGAAAAGAAAACCAACAGAGTGGGAAAAAATTTTAACCAGCAACCCCTCAAAGGACTTGTGTCCAGAATATATAAAGAATCGAAAAACATCAAACCTCCAAATTCAAAGACCCTCTCCAAAACTGGGCATCTGAGATGAACACACAGTTCTCAGAGAAAGATATACAAATGGCAAATAAATACATGAAGAAATGTTCGCCATCACTGGTCATTCGAGCAATGCAAATTAAAACAGGATTGAGATTCCACCTCACTCCAGAAGGAATAGCTGCCATCAAGAAATCAACTGATAACAAATGTTGGCGAGGCTGCGGGGAAAAAGGAACACTGCTCCACCGTTGGTGGGAATGTAGACTGGTGCAACCATTATGGAAATCCATATGGAGAATTCTCAGAAGACTAGGATTGGGAGCCCCATTCAATTCAGCTATCCCCCTCCTGGGTATTTTCCCAGAAGAACTGAAAAGTTCATATCACAGTGATATATGTGCACCCATGTTCATAGCTGCACAATTTGTGATAGCTAAATCCTAGAAACAACCAAGATGCCCATCAACTGCAGAGTGGATGAAAAAGATGTAGCATTTTTATACAATGGAATATTACTCAGCTATAAAAAAGGATGATCTTGAGGCCTTCATAGGCAAATGGAGACAACTTGAGACCATCCTCATTAGTGAAATAAATAAGAATCATATTTATAAATATAATATTGTGTCTCTAGTGTAAAAAGTAAATAAGAACTATAAGAGTAATAAAACCAAAATGTGTAATTGCTATTGTAAAAAAGAGAGGAAAAGAAAGTGCTCTAAGGGATATAACTGCATGTATGTTTGAGTGTGTAAAATAGATGACCATATTGCTGAACCTTTTTTGGATCTTTGAGCCAAACTGTTTGTAGTCTGTTTGAATATTTACTATGTACCCTTTAACTTTGTAACTTGAACAACTACATCCAGGATGACAGTACACAATTTATAAATTACTGATTTCTTAGTGGGGCGTTTTCTCATTCTCCTTTTTCTTTCTTTCTTTTCGAATTCTGTGTTGTTGCTACCCTTTTTTCTGTTTTGTTTCTCCTCTTTAAATAAAATTTCTGGTTTTTTTCTCCTCTTTAAATAAAATTTTTAAAATTTATAATTTCTATTGTAGAAAAAGAGGAAATAGGAAGCACTATAAAAGATATAGCTCCATGTATGTTTAGATGTGTGGGATTGATGACCATATTTCTAGGTTCTTGTTGGATTCTTGAACAGATCTGTTTGCACTCTCACTGCTTGAGTGTCCACTTTGTGTGCTTTAATTCTGTAACTTGAATAACTATTTCTAAAAGAACAATCTATAATGTATCAACTAGTGATTTCTTACTATTTATCTTTTTTTGTTGAAATTCTGTAATATTTCTACCTTTTTCCTGTTTTTTTCTGTTTAAATTAAAAAAATGAAAAAAAAAGAAAATAGAATTGAATAATGAAGGCTGTGCACATGGATCCCTTTCTATGTTTGCTGACCAAACTGACCGTCAGAGAAGTGCATTCAAAAGTTACCCAGACAAATACTTCCCTCTGTGATTTTTTTTTGAGCCAAGGCTTTGTTAAGTGGCTAACTAGTCCATGCTGGTTTAAAACTTGCAGTCCTCTTGCCTTATGCACCACCTTGCCAGGATTGCAGGTTATTAATTTGATTAATAACTACATTCTGTAATCCCAGCACTCAAACTGAGACAGGAGGACTGCAGGTTTGAGATCAGCCTAGGCTACATTGTACAGTTCAGTCCAGCCTGAACTATGGAGCGATCCCCATCGCAAAAAAAAGTTTACTTATGTATATTTGTATTCAGGTTTAGGCTTTGTTTTTCTGCTTTTCTTCTTCCATAGTTTTATATTTACTTTCAGTTTTTGACTATGTAGTTTTTCCCTCTTTCCTATGCATTACAAGAGGAAATGTACCAAATAGATACTGTAAATACAAGAATTTAGATAAAGATTTATCTTGTGTTTTAAAACCAGATTACAATATAGTTTGGAGCTACTAATACAGCTTAAAATATTAAGACTGGCTCCAGATTCTTAATGTGTTTCTGGAATTAACAGCAAAAATAAAACTCACATGGGAGAATATTTGATAACAAAGGTACCAAGTGTCAGGACACTGAGTTTTCAGTGAACCTTGCTCTGTGGTCTTAGAGATAGAGGCCCTCCATCAGGATTTCTAGTTAATAAAGTGACATCTGTGACCTTTCTCTATATCCCAAATCTGATGATGCCATTTTAGTAGGTACGGGCAAACACACTCAAAGAATGACTGTGTAGAGGCAAGTGGAGCTATCTGCTAGGCTTGTGACCAAGTTTGGAGTTGAATAAGGAACACAAGATGCCAAGAGTCCATACAAGGTGATTCCCCATCACCTATGCACTAAAAGAGCATTGCTACCAACCAATGATCTCTGTGAATTATGCTACTCAAGTTACCATATTCAGCCCCTCTGACCAGGGAACTGAGGCACAGACCAGGTATCTGACACCTCCTACACCATTGGGAAACTCCCACCATTAAAGCCAGGAACTCTAGCCAAGCAACCAATGCGCCTGACCTGCACTCATAGCCAACTGGAGCTCATAATACGTTGTGGGTAAGGTAGGTTACACCCCATCTGTTTGCCAGTAAACCTTAAGAGATTCATGTTGACCAACCAGTAGCTCCCCTCTTTCTGTATCCAATTGCATGCCCTTGCAGGCTCAAACCACTGTTTCCATGTCAAAGAATGAATAAAGGTGCAAGCCAAAAAGCTGCAATGAAGATAGTTGGAGGCCTGGATCGATTAGTGGCTACCTGCTTGGGACTAGAATGGGAACTGACAGAATGGATAGGTGCTGTGCCAGGCCAAAGTAGTGCCATTGTTGCCTCTATCCAGGGACCTCTGCTGAAACCTCCTGCACAGGGTGGAAGTGGCTTTTAATGTCCCTCCCCAACCCATACAATGGTTTGTTCCAAAACAACCCCACACACACTTAGAGGCACCTTCTACAAGTGCCTGCTGGTCTGTGCTTCCTGCAGCTGTGTAACCTGAATGTTTCCATCCTGTCACCTCCGTATGCCCCCTAGTGGTGCACTCAAGGAGCCTTCCATGCAAAAAGCCTGGGAAGTTTCTTCTCTGGGAATTATCCTGGAATACTTCCATTTTCTTGAGTTGTATATTCTACTTTGTTATGTTTGACATTATTGTGTGTAAAGCTAAGCTCAATGATTTCAAAGAAAGAGACATTATGATAGCTACTGTTAATATCCAATTGTCTTATTGTGAAGTGCTGTGTTTCTTACATTGTTCTGTTCTGATCTGCTTAGATCTGTCCTCTTTTGTTTTATTCTCTTTAAAATAAAAAAAATTAAAAAATAAATTGTCCTTCCTGTTCTCGAGTGGGTCCATCCATCTGCATCTCCCCGTTCTCCACACCCAGAACCCCAGTAGGACTGTCCCCAGCTTTGAACCTAAAGATCATGCAGCTAGAAAAAAGCTAAGGCATAGTTTCATTCTCTTGAATGCGTTTATTCTATTTTATGTTTGATATTATTGTTTGTGAAGTTATGCTCAACTATTTCAAAGAAAGAGACATTATGGTAGGTAGCTACTGTTGATATCCAATTTTCTTGTTGTGAAGTGCTGTGTTGCTTATATTGTTCTGTTCTGATCTGCATTGTTCTATCCTCTTTTGTTTTATTCTCTGTAAAATAAAATTTAAAAAAAAAGAAAAGAAAAAAGCTAAGGTGTCCATGCACCTTACTCAAAATCCCCACTCCAAGACTGGCCTGAGGATGCTGGTAATTGGACAATACCAGTTGGCACCATGTATTGTAATAGAAATGTCATAGCAAGAAATTTTTTAATCATTAATATCCTTTTGCTGTATTGACACAAGATGTGATCACCGCACTTGTCACATAATTAGACTGCTAGGGTAAGCGCCTTCCTTTGGCATGAGCCAAGAGGAGAACCAGAGAGCCACCCCCAAGATCTGGCCACAGCCATGGTAGAACCCAGGAGGCTGCACAAAGAAGCAATTCACCTGCCCTCTTGGTAAGCACCTTCCTCCAGCATGAGCCAGTAGGAGACCCAGTAGTGTCTCCTGTGAACTTACCAGTGCGTGGGCTTGGAATCAAACATCCCAACACACACACACATACCCACACACCCCATTAGCAACTGGGGACAGAGGTCTGAGCATCTCTTGGCAGGATGACTGTTTGCAACATAGCAAATATGGGGGGGTCTCCTCTATCTTCTCTTTGAAAGCAAGAGTTGTTTTCAGTTTTGTTTCATTATGATTAATTGCTTTACTCTATTCAATATTCTCTTTCAATTGATTTTATAATGTTCTTTTTTTGGTTTGATGCTGCTAATTGATTAGACAACTATTGTGAAGATAATGAGATATACTATAGTACCTATTACTGCTATCCCGGTAACCTGCTGTGAAGTTCTTTACCAAATTCACTGCACTGTCTCAATTGGCTTTCTTCTGTCTTATTCTGTTGTATTTCTACTACCTTCAAAATAAAAATAATAAAAATATAATAACTATAATAATAATAATAATAATAATTAGACTGCTAAACCTAGTCAGCATTGACTGTGTTCAGCTGCTTTTCATAGATAGCCTGGTTCAGGTCAGCCTGTCCCAGACCAGCTGCAAATGCTTTATTTTGCCTTGTAAGAATATAGCCTGTTTTTCTACTATGTTTTAAGGACTTTACACCTAGCCCAGTCAAAAACACACTTAACTCTACCCACCCCACTCAGCACCCCCTTTCCCAGAATTTCCCTGCCTCATAATATACAATTCCCTTTAGTTAATTCTGCCTGACAATGCCTGACAATGTATAATTCATGTAACCAATTATATGATATACAATTCCCTTTAGTTAATTCTGCCTGACAATGTATAAATCATGTAACCAATTATATGATACCCTGCTATCAGCTTTTGTACTTCCTGCAAGACAAAAAAATGTGTTTCTGTTTCACTCTCAGTGGGAGATGGTGATTTGTAAATGATTCCCACCAGTCCACTAGCATAATAAATCTTTGTCTTCCAAACTCCTCAGGCCAAAGTGCCTTCCTTTCTGTTCAGTAAGAAGTTTCTGCAACACTATCAAAGTAAAACTGGAAACATTCTCCACTAGACTGTCATTTTCAGCCAGTGCTAGGATTGTAGGTAATACCTGTAACCCCAGCACTCAGGAGACTGAGGCAGGAGGATTGCTGAGAGTTCCAGGCCAGCCTGGGATACACAGTAAGTTCAAAGCTAGGCTGGACTAACTACACAGATAGACCCTGTCTCAAACAAAAATGAAAGGAATGTCAGTCCTAACATGGTAGGAATGTGTGACTTTCTAGTTTCCCAATGTCACCTCAGCACCTAGAATAGTGCTTAGCACACAGTAGGCACTCTTTAGGTGATTGTTAAATGATTCTTTTGATGCAACGATTCCATTTCTAAGACTGTGCCCTAAAGAAGCACATAAATACAAAGAGCTCAGTGCACAAACTTTTAGACATTTGCACAGGGATGATTGACAATTACAGTGAATATTTAATTATTTTTTAATTTTATTATAGCAAAAGACACATTGCATTAAACGCCCGCAAAATACTCCCTTCTGCTTTGTATATATTTCTCCTATCATTTATGCCACTTTTTGCAGCAGTTCTGGAAGTCCTTTTTCATGGCTATCTTTAGGAGATGTGATCAAAAATACCAGACCCTAGCAGTCTCAAGGGAGACAAATCTCCTGGAGAGAGCTTCCTATGGCCCAATGTGGATCCCTGAAGCCCAGTTGGGCCTTTGAATAGGAGACAAGGGGACTTTATCTGGGAGGGACTTGTTCTGGGAGGGACATCAGGAGCTACAGAGAAATCTTGGAGTCTGGACCATACTAATAGGAATGCCATCCAGAATGCAGGGGTAGCAACTTGTTCTTAATACCACACTTCTAAGAAAGATGTAAGAAGCACAACAGACCTTGGAGAGTAGTGTTGTTTTCATTCCCACTTCACATATGAGGAAACTATCATGTCCTCTTTCCTTACATCCCTTTCTGAATTTCTGTGAGCTATACACCTTATTTAAATTGTTTAAAATGTTTTCATTAGTAGCCAAATTTTGAATATTTATTACATGTTGTCTTAGTTACTGTCTTATCACTGGGACACAATACCCAACACCCACAAATTAAAGGAGAAGTTTGTATTGGCTCACAATTTGTAAAGGTTTCAGTCCATAATCAACTTGCTCCAAGGCACAATGACGTGGCAGAGGGGCATGGTAGAGCAGGTTTGCTCAAGGCATGGCAGACAAGAAACACAGAATCCGATCGAGGAGGACTCTTACAGACCATACCCCCAGTGACCAACTTCCTCCAGCCAGGCTTCACCTCCCAACATCACATTCAGCTATAAACTCATCAGTAGACTAATCCAGTGATGAGTCTCACACTCCCATAATTCAATCATATTCCAAAAGCTCCATCCATGATCACATGAGCTTTGAGGGGACATCTAGATATAAACTGTAACATTATATAAGATCCCTTCTAAATTATTTACAAAAATTAACTCGTGTAATAATCCTTATAACAATCTCAAAAGCCAGGTAACACAGTGGTAACTTGGCTCATAAACTTAATTCTCTCCACTGTTCTGCTCCCAAACTGAACTGAATGAGAACCAAAACAAATTTCCCCATAAGGGCAACATTAAACCTAACCACTGAGTTTGATTTGGTCCTCATTCAATTTGTTGTATAATCAGAATCATAGAATTAAGTTTGTGAACCAAAATACCACTGTATTATTTTTTCCACTTTATAAATAAGGCACATCACAGAGAGGCTTCATAACTTGCCAGAGATCACACAGCTGGAAAATCACGGACCCAGGATTTGAAACAAAGCTATCTGTATCTAGACTTCCATCCTTATAACCACATGCTGCCATTTCTTTTATGTGAGTGTGGCAGACAACTTGAATGATTCCCCTTGAATGCAGTACAATTGTTGCAACTCATTATATGGTGACTTATTTTTTATACTGGTATGTATAGAGCTGACTATGGTCTTTTTTTTAAATTGGCTCTAAGCATTGCAAATAAGGCTAGTGGAGGTAACTGATATGTAATCTCTAAAGCCATCAGACAGTCTCCTCTTTCCTGGAATAGTGCTTTCTCTAAAATATATAAGCACAGCAGCATGTTAGAGCCATCAACTCCAGGAATGTCAACTGGGTATGAGCCTCGAGGTAAAGAGGCTATGACTCCCCAGGGCACAAAAGTTTACATATCAAAAACCAAAACAACAGCCTCCTAAAACAATTTAGTTGCTACCTTAATTGAATTATGCAAATTGATCCGTATATCCTTATCTCTGCATTTTACAGAGATGTTTTTCTCCCTACTGGCTAGCCAGCTCAAATTACTCACGTAATTCCCACCATCCTCACTTCCCCTCATCCTCAAGCTACCCCCTTCTTCACAAGATAATAAATTCTGGGAGAGGCCTAGGATCAGGGCCTTTGTCTGCACATCCTCACAGGGACTGGATTTAGGAGCCTTTGGCTGCCCTTAACTTTGAATATGTCTTGGTGTCTTTACTCTCACCATGGGTAGCATTAGAGGTGGTAGATTAAAATTAACTTACTGGGATTCCAATAACATCTCAATGGGATTATAAATATAACTTTTTGGATTGGGAGGAAGACTACAATAGGGATTGCAATATTTGGATAACTGTACACAATATTTGGGATTTCAATATTGAGGGCAGATGTACACATGTCCATGTTTGTTCACTTTTCTCATCAGACTGTGTGATGCTGATTGAGTGATTTGTACTCAATCTAGAGCAACACAGAATATTAAAGAGAGGAGGCAAGTAGATAAGAAAAGATTTTAATAAGTGAGGAGGGCATGGAGGGAGTCACCACAAGGAAGGCTGTGGTGACTCTCCCTGCAGACAAAGGGCAGGTTCTGCCTGATATAGGCTCTGATGAGGGAAGCGCTCTGGTGGCTAGTGTGAGCTGATTTATTTTGTGAGAGTGCAAGGGATTGGGTAAACCTTTACATTCCTGAGCTTTGACAGACTTTTGGGAGGGAGAAGCCATAGGGGCTTCTGGGAAGAAGGAGGTTTGCACTATCATGGCACAACTTTGAACCATTGCCATGATGATTGTGCTGTCTCTCAAATGGGGGATCTAACAATCCCTGGGGAATTCTGGAATTCATGCAATTCCTGTGTGAGTGTCAGAATTCCAGATACTCTGGAATCCTGAAATCCTCTGGAAGTCATGCAATTCCTGTGTGAGTGTCAGGATTCCAGAGGTCAGGATGTACCTGGCCTTGTATGGGCATTGCTGGACACGTGCTGAACTAGTGCCTGAACCTTTTTCTCTTCCATCCTGCTGTGGGTATTCCTCCTCACTGTGGGTACCATGGGATGTGACTGTGCCCCTAGCCCCTTAAAGAGCCTTCTGGGCACCTGGGAGAGACTGAGACATAGCAAGCAGTGTAACTTTGTCAGGAGTTCCTAACCCACAGATACTGTCATCCCGCCTGAGGTCAACCCATCACAACTCCATTCAGACTAGTACAATCATCTCAAATTTTCCCTAAGATCAAATCCCTTTTATGTCTAAATGAAGTATTTCTGAAAATATGCTATCACTACACAAAATTAGAAACAATATATTGCCACAGAAGGCAACTGTAAAAATAAACAAATACATTGCAATGTATCTGAAATCAGGACTACATGGTATAGTCACTGAGATGACAAGGCAATGGGTCACTAGCAGTAGGCTTTCTTTCATAGGGTTACCTAAAATAATGGTGTGACACGCAATCTATAACATCTGAGATTTGATATGATAAAAGTGCAGGGAGCCTTCAATTTTAAATGTAAGGAATAATTTTAAGTAATTCTCGATCTGCTCTGCAGTATCCTAAATATTTTTTATGCTGTATCTATTAATCCTCACTACAACCCTTGCAAGAACACTGTCACTCCTATTACAGATGAGGACACTGTGGCACTGAGAAGACAAGTCATCCAGTGAGGGCAGCACAGAGTCTGGGCCACATGCCAAAGCCCAAGGGGGCAGCAGGCAGGATATTGTGAGTTCATGGTGCCCTGGTCCCTTCCAGGAGTCTTGATCCAGACACATATATACCATGCACAATCTACTCCTGTGCACCCCCAAGGTGCCCAGAGGAGATGCTCCCAGCTGCCTCTGGTTGACCTTTAACAATTGAGGCCACTTTAACAGAAAACAGAGCTGTGGGTGTTTCTATACCTACTACAGAGCTTCTTAACTATAAGGCATGTTTCTGAATAAATTGAAAGTCATTATACACTCCCATTAACTTAAAAGTCAACCCTGAGTTACAGAGATTAAACAGTGAATACAAGATATCATGTGGTGTGCATGTTTTTGTGTATGTGACAGAGACAGACACAGACAGGGAATTAGGACCTAATAGCACCTCTGTAGATCCAGAAATGGTAGTGATTTGGCCACTAGCAGATTCCTGAAATCCATCATACAATTCTAGCTCCATAAGCAATCCTCTTGAGGAGGTCTCCCCCAACACCAAGGGCATCATATTTCTGATTTGAGGTAGTGGTTATGAACATGGGCTGTGAAGAAAGCCCAGATTCCATCCCTGGCTCCTTTAATACTTAACATCTGCATGATATGGGGCAGATTATTTAACCTAGCTCCACCTCAGATTTCTCATTGTAGTATGGGGATGGTGGTATATGTAACCCATGCAAAGTGTTGACACATGCCAAGTCCAGGGAAAATGGTACCATGATTACCAACATGGCCATATTTACTATTTCTGATGGCCACTCACTGTTATTGTATTTTTCTCCTGTATAGGACAGGGCCCTTACTCCTCTCAGGAATTGGGTCCCATCTGTCTACCTCTGTGGTTCAATGTGGGAGTCAGTGAGTCAATCCAAATTAAAACTCCATTGAAATGTCACTACATATCTATTAGAATAGCTAAAAGTAAAAGGACTCACCACATGACCTTCACATTCATAAAGATGTGGAGCAACTGCACCTCATACACTGCTAGAGGAAATGTAAAATGGCACAGAGCCACTTTTTTAAATATACTGGTAATTTGGTAATAAAGCTGCAAAAAATAAATTCCAATGAATTTTTTAAAAATGAACCTAGAAGCAAGCAGAGCAAAGAAAAGTATTTATAGTTAAATGTGAATTAAAACAAAAGACAACTTCGCATGTGCAAGACTCTAGGTTCCATCCCCAGTATCGGAAAAAAAAAATGAAGGGCTGGGGATATAGCTCAGTGGTACAGCACCCACCTGGCAAGTGCAAGGTCCTGAGTTTGAGCCCCGGTACCAAAAAAAAAGAAAAATAGAAGACAATATTAAGAGGAAAAAAAGTTATAACAAAAAGTACACATGAATTTCAATGGTCCTAAGTTTAAAATTAGTATCATGAGACACTACCAATTTAACTTTTTCTGACCATCAGTTATCTCACAAGAGGGGATAATGGAGCAAGATTTACATTTTTTAACAAGAAGGGGGATGATGAACAAAGAGGTTATCATTTATTTACAGTGAAGCAGTGCCTAAGAGTACACATACAGTCCCTGGGAGATGCAGCTCCTGACCCTCTGAATGTCAGGGCCCAGTTGTGCTCTGGCTGTGCCCTGGATCATCCCTGTCATAGCTCTCATCAACTCATTCTGTAATAATATTCCAGATGTTTCTCTGTTCTTTAGACTCTTAGTGCTTTGAGAACTCATATCCTGTATGAATCATTCAGAGGTCCTCTGAGCCTCCTAGCTCAAAGTCAGGGCCTGATTTGCCAGCAGGTATTCAGATGAATTGATACATTTCTGTTTTTGAGTAATGAAATATGTTCCTCACTTAATCACATGCAATTATTATTAACCCAGCAATCTGTTCACTGTGAATATACATTATAGATGAAAGATCATCAGAAACCTCTCTGAAAATGTCTGTCCAAGTGTGCAAGAACCTGTTAACTCAGTAGTCCTGGCCTGTGGCTGACTCTAAGATATAAGCCCTAGGGGTATTCTGCTTGATAACCAAGTTATGCTTGTGGGCCTTAGGTCACAGTTCAGACCGTTTAAGTTTGTCCTAACAATGTGATTTATTGTTGCGTATCTGGTTTTGCCTTGGGGTGCTAGGGTCTTGGTAGCCAAGGTCAGTCACACAAGTTGTATATGCTATGTGACTCTTACCCAATAAAAATCTTGAACATCAAGCAATCTTCATTTGTCACACGTTATTGGTAGGAGAATATATATTATTGTTCCTATGTGGTTGCACTGAAAATAGATCCTGCAATAGTCTTGCAATTGTTCTCTCCTGGACCTCACCTCATGTGACTTTTCCTTTACTGATTGTTTTAATGAACTGTACCAGTGAGCATAACGGCTTCAGAATTCAAGATCACAAAGCCTGAGGGTCGTCTTGGGAATCCCTAGAAGTCTTTTACTCCACATGTTTTCCAGAAGCATACAATACCAGTCTGTTGTCTACTTTTTTTCTTTTGGTTTGGTTTGGTTTGGTTTGGTTTGGTTTGGTTTGGTTTGGTTTGGTTTGGTTTGGTTTGGTTTGGTTTGGTTTGGTTTGAGACTGGGTCTCCCTATGCAGTTCAGGTTGGCCTTGAGCTCACCTTGTAACCCAGGCTGGTCTCAAACTTGCAACAATCCTCCTGCCTCAGTCTCCAGAGTCCTGCAATTACAGGTGTTGCAGGCAGCTTAGTTAGAAATATTATAGGCAGTGAGATATGGCTAGGTCTTCAAAGGAGCCAGTGCAGAAGCTCAGATACCACCCCCTGCTTTGGGCCAGGTCTCAAGACAAAGAATCAAACAAATGCATCCACATCCTAAGGATTGATATTCTAAATATTTCCCTATTACCCTGAGGAAGCCTGGAGTCACCATTCCAACCCCTTAGGGAAGAATCACAGCTAAGAATACCTGTTTCCCCATTTGTCTCCAATTTAATCAATTTTACCTGATCTACCAATCTTATTGGCTAACTATAGTTATGTCCCCTCTTATGCCCAAATGCCTTTTGAGTTCCCAGCTTTCCCCCACCTTGAACCTGTCTTGCCTCATGATTTTGCTCTATAAAATTCCCTGGAAAAGACAGAGTCCTTGGCAACCTGCTAGGGACCCCTTCTGTCTCTCTCTCAGACAGTTTTTTTTCTCTCTCAATAAATACATTCTACTCTTAACCTCCATTGTTCCTAAAATTCATTCTTCAATTTTAAAGAACACCAAACCCGGAGACATAGTAGGTTGGAAGTTTCATTCCCCTATGTCACAGGCATGTGCCACCACACCTGGCTCTGTTTGCTTTTATAACTAATTTTGGACACTGCTACTTTCTCAGATAAGTCCTCAGATAGGGGTTCCATTGTTTAATTCACTGAGGACTCCCCATAAAGAGGATTTACTGAGGGCCTAATGAACAGGTTAGTAAATTATTTTTGAATAAACACATTGCCAGTATGGCTATTTTAGTTAATGAGGCATATATATCACTCAGCCTTGTACCAACAGAATTAAGTATGTGAAGCCAGAAGCTATCCAAAATGGGAAGGCCAACAAATAGATCTCTTTCACTCCTGGGGCTTTGTACCCTTCCTTCTTGGCTGCCCCATTCACTTGGTAGGCATGTGTGTGTCCTTTCCCTTTGTTCCTCTTCAGTATTACAAATTCTCCTGTTTATATGTTTGTCCCACCAGGTCATGGTATCCCCATGGAAAATACCATATGATTTGATTCCCACTTATTATGCACAGCAAGAGTAAATATTGTGATTTCTAATTTAGAAATGAGGAAATTGACCCAAAAGATACATTTTTCCCATCACAGGGTCAGTGCATTTCAGAATCAGGATGGAAACTCATGGCTATTTTATGCCATAGCCTATTAAGACAACATAGAAGGAATCAAGTAATTGTCTCAGCAAGTTTTCCTGGCTCTTTTATCTTTGATATGTAAATTCTAATCTTTACAGCCAGTTTTACAATGCAGCGACCTCACATTCGAGGTAAAAACGGGACACCCTGCATTTATTCTGCTTAAACCATGTATTTGGTCTTTCGGAATCAGTACTTTTTTTTCTTGCTATAGAATCTATGTTACCTAAGCTAGTCTTAAACTCCTAGACTCAAGTGATCCTCCTGCCTCAGCCTCCCAAGTGCTAGAAACTACAGGCATGTGCCACCATACCTAGCTAGGACCATGAAATATTTTTAAACTCCTACAAGAGGAACAAATAACTTTTGCTTATAATTCCTAAGAGTATGTTCTGAATAGGATTTTTTTTTGTGCAGAACTGGTTCCTGAGGGGAGAGGCATGATAATGCAAATGAGGACTCAGAGACATAACATGCTGCCAGTGTGTATGGTATTAGGGGTATAAAACTGCAACACGGCATCCTGAAGGGCTGCTCAGTGAGATATGGTTGCTGTCAAGCCAATAGATTTCGTGGGAGAAGAAAAACATTTGTGGTGGCTCCCTCCCACCTTTGAAGGACAGATGGTTTTGAGAGGGATGTTGCAACACTTTGCCATATGGTTTGTGACATAAGTTAACTGTCTCACCACAAACCATCCAAAATGGCTTTAGCACTGGTTATTTTTTCTGTAGCACAATAAAGCATATTATGTAAAAAAAAGTTTTTAAGAGTTCCTGTATCAATGACTTCATCTAACACTCTTTCCAGTCAAACTCATGGCTGGGGACACTCCCAAAAGTAACCATAGGGGAACTCCCACAAAGGAATGTGAAACCATTCCTAGTTGGGGCCAGTTGAGACTCCAAAGAAGCATTAAAGGTCAAGTGACCAACCATACGCATCCAGTTAACTTTCAGAGCAGGATACAGGATTCTAATTGAGTGTCAGAGCAAGCCCAGCTAGGTTTGTCCACAGTGAGGGAGTCAGGGCATGAAGTTTACAGGAAGGTTTAAGGAATATGGTTCAGGCACAGGGCCAGTTTCTTTCAGTATTTTGAGCAACAACCTGAACAGTTTTAACAGTGCCTGAGAATAGTCAAAGCCCCAGCCTAGGTTCAAACCTGCAGAGAAAAACCTACAGGGAGCTGGCTGACAGAGCAGCCAAAGCACTGTTTTTCAGGACCAAAAAAAAGGAATAACTGAGGATTTTACAGATACCATATGAGGCCTGCCACATTTAGGGATATACTCCCTTCAAGAAAAGAATGAAGTCCTTAAGTAAAATAATTTGAGCATAGAAATAGAATCTTCAGTTGTTGTGAGTTTGAGATCAGCCTGAGCTATGAAATGAGCTCAAGGCCAACCTGAATTGCACAGCGAAATCATGTCTCAAAAAGTGAAAGGAAAAAAAAGAATCCTCAATCCTCATGATATAGGGGAATGAAACTCCCAATCTACTATGTCCGGTACAAGTTTGTGTTCTCTAAAATCGAAAAATGAATTTTAGGAACAACAGAGGTTAAGAGCAGAATATATTTATTGAAAGAAAGCAAGCTTCTGAGAGAGAGAAGAGGTCCCTAGCGGGTTGCCAAGGACTCTATCTTTTCTAGGGACTAGTAAAATCATGAGGTCAGATGATCAAAGGTGGGGAAAAGTGGGAATTTGCAAGGTGGGACAGAATTGTGGTCAACCAATAAGAATAATTGCTCAGGTAAAATTGATTAAATTAGGAGCGAATGGGGGAGTGAGTCACATAGTAAGTGGGCATGCTTAACAGCAGTGACTTTTCTTGTTGGGGGATAGGATGCTGACTTTTGACTTCCTCAGGGTGGTAGAGAACTATTTGGACTGTGGTTCCTTAGGATGTGGCTCTATTTGCTTGGCCTTTTGTCTTGAGATCTGGCCCATAGCAGGAGGTGGTTGTCTCTTCCAAGGTTGCAAGGTATCTAAACTTTTGCTCTGGCTCCTTTGGGGGACCTGCCCTGTCAGACTGCCTATAATATTTCTGCTGCTTGTAACAGTCAGATATTGTGAAGTTTATGAAAACTGACTCACCTTTACGAGGATAAAAATGAGCATGTACACATATAGAATCTGGTATGCTTGACAGTATCAAGTCGGAAAGTAGAGGCAACTACTCTGAAGACCACAAGATTCTATAGGATACCCATTCTGGTTTGACTATTAACTGCTTTTGAAGTCATATGTCTCCAATGTTATGTTTTTATTAATATTGCTATGTACTGCTATGTTTAATTATAATATGCCTGATGATATAGACAATTGTATTGAAAATAAGAAGAGACATCATAGTAACTACTGTAGAAAATTAGAAAAAATAAATTCAACATGAATTCAACATGAATACTCTCAGCAAGAATAGAATGGAATGAAAAAAATAATAGAATGGAATGGAGAAACCATACTTTCATAAAGTGTATCTACCCAAAAAAAGGTACATTAGAGATCAGGGGATTGCAAGATGGCTGACTGAGTGGTGGCACAATAAGAGAGCTTCTCTGAGGAAAAAAAAAATAAAAACAACTCAGATGCTGGAACCAGGCAACATGGAGAAAACCAGACAAAAGGAGAGGAATTCTCATGACCCAGGAAGAAACTGAGGAAAAAGAAAAAGAAGAAAAGAAAGAAGAAAAAGCAACACAGACAGAGGGCTGGAGCTGGGCGAGCCCCGATCGCTGTACCGGAAAGTCTTAAAGTCAGGTGATTCATGATCGAGCTGAGGTCACGGCCCTACCGAGAGCGGGGTTTGGTAAGCTCCAGACCCTCGGCTGGAGGAGGTCCTGAGATGGGGAGTGGAAACAGCCAGTCGCGAGCTGTGCGAACTTTGGTGAGTGACAGGAACTGGAATCCCCAAACCGGGAGGACTGGCTGGGTGACATTTTGGAGGTGGGCAGGGCCAGCTTGAATTGGGGCCCTAGGCAGCATCTGCTGATGACTCCTAGTCCAAAGCAGATTGGTGGGATCTACTGGGGCAGGGCCACGCCCCTGGTTGAAACCCAATAGCCAGGGAGGAGGCTTTTCTGGGCCAGTGGCATCCCCAGGGAACACACAAACCTGTTGAAGCATAAACTGGTTGACTGGCATAGGGGGAGGAGCCAGCTCTCAGCGTGCAACTCACAGATCTGCTGCAGACTGAGGGAAGGTACTTCCCTAGCAAGTGCGCTGCAGAAAAACTGTAAGCAAAAGGAAAGGCCCAGAGACCTCCACCAGCCACCCGCCTGAAGGGGGCCAAAAACATGACAAGGCAGAGAAAGAGCAAAAGGTCCCCAACTGCAGAAACAGGGAAAGTGAGTTCAACAGAGGTAAATGCAGAGGAAGTTGAAAGCAGCAAACTTGTATGTCAGAGGCAGCCTCGTCAGAAATAAAGAAATACCTCCGTGACCTCATCGTTGAATTTAAATCTGAAATTCTAACTCAGGTGAAGCAAGATATAAGAAGACTAATAAAAGAAGTCCTGGGTAATCCTCTAGGAGACACAAATGAAAGAATAGAGGAAT
>PVLA01010277.1:42571-65181 GCA_004027455.1 Hydrochoerus hydrochaeris
TAAACAAAACCTAGAATATATGAAACAGATCCAAAGAGAATATCAGGAAATTAAAAACTCCATTGAAACCTGGCAAAACCTTTTAACAGAAACTAAAGACAAACTTTCAAAACTTGAAGATAGATTTGCAAAGTATGATCATGAAAGGAAGGATCTCTTAAAAATAACAAGGAACCAGGAAGCAATGATACAAAGGCTAAAAGATGACAAGAGGATTTATAACCTAAGAATAAAGTATGTGAATGAAGATGCAACAAAAAAATACAAATGAAATAAAAAGTCTATTCACAGAAATAATTAAAGAAAACTTCCCAAACATAGGTAACGGAAGTGAAGTTCAGATAAATGAGGCATATAGAACTCCAGCCAGCTATAACCCAAACAGATCTATACCAGACATATAATAATCAGGATCCCAGAAATCCATCACAAGAACAGAATATTAAAAGTGGTCAGAGAAAAGAAACAGATTACCTATAAAGGAAAACTCATCAAAATCACAGCAGACTTCTCAATGCAAACCATCAAATCACAAAGAGCTTGGAGCAAAATATTCCAAGCCCTGAAAGAAAATAACCTCCAACACAGATTCATGTACCCTGAAAAACTGTCTCTCAAAATTAATGGAGAGACAAGATACTTCCATGACAAAGAGGAACTGGGGGAGTTTGTGATCACCAATCCAACCCTGCAAAGCATACTGAAGGACATTCTAGAGAGAGAGAAGAAAATCACCAGGGTTTCAGGAATAATGGCAGAAAGGCCTCAAAGAAAGGGGCAGACAGTGGAATGAAGGAGAAAAGTAAACAAACAACAACAGAAAAATAGCATGGCAGAGATAAAACAGAGAAGATTGGTTATATCACTGTTTTATGTTGAATGATTTTATTTGAATCTGGTATGCTTGAGAGTGTTGAGTCTGAGAGTAGGGGCAACTACTCTGAAGATGACAGGATTCAATAGGATACCCATTCTGGTTTGATTGTTATCTGCCTTTGAAGTCCTATAATGTCTCCAATGTTTAGATTTTATTAAAAATGTAAAGCAATGCTAAGTTTATATTTGAAGTTATAGACAATTTTATTGAAAATAACTAGAGACATCATAGTGACTACCATAGATCACCTAATGTTGTGTTTGTGTATGTTCTTTTCATCTCGAGTTTCTCTAGGAATTTGTATTGCTGACTTGTTTTGATTTGTTTCTCCCTCTAATACAGAAAGGCTAGGTATATGTGTAGAGACTTATACATGTGTAGAACTTCTAAGTAGTTTATGAGAATGGATTATAGTTATTGTAAAGGAAAAGAATATTCTAAAAGAAATAACTGCATGTATGTTTGAGTGTGTGGAATTAATAACCATGTTGCTAAAGTTTTAGTTGGATGGATGAGCAAAATTGACTGCAGTCTCACTGTTTGGATGTCCACTTTGTGAACTTCAGTTTTGTAACTTGAACAACTGTATCTAAGAGGAAAGTATATAATTATCAACTAGTGATTTTTACTGGTTACTATTTTTGGTTGTTTTGTAGTTTTTTGTTTTGTTTTGAGATTTTGTATTGTTTCTACCCTCTTTCCATTTCAAAATTTTTTCTTTAAATAAAACAATTTTTTAAAAAGCAAGAAGAGGAAAAGAAAGTGCTCTAAAAGAGATAACTGTATGTATACTTAAGTGTGTAGGATTGATAACCATGTTACTAAGTTTTTGTTGGATCAGTGAACAGAACTATTTGTAGCCTCACTGTTTGAATGTCCACTTTGTATGCTTTAATTTTGTAACTTGAACAACTATATCCAAGAAGACAATATGTAATGTATCAAATAGTGATTCTTACTGGTTTCTTTTTGAAATTCTGTATTGTTTCTACCCCTTTTTCTGTTTTGATTCCCCCCTCTTTAAATAAAATTTTTTTGATGGATTAAAAAAAAAGGTACATTAAATACCTTGGTGAAATGTTATGTTCTTTCCCATTTCTGATGAGATAGAAGACAAAAATATCCACTATCCCCAGTTCTGTTTCACACTGTATTGGTAGGTCTAGTCAATGCCATAAAATAAGAAATGGGAATAAATGGTATGATGCTTAAAATGGCAGAAAAAAGAGAAGTCAACATGGCTGATCAGTGAGCAACAAAATACAAATCCTCCTGGGAGAAACAACTCATATGCCAAAATAATACTCCCTGGAGAGACCCAGACAGAGGGAGATGGATCCTCTTGACACAGGAAGAAATTAAAATGTAAAAAAGCTAGTCAAATACTTTGGGACTACAAGTGAAACAGCTAAAAATTACAGGACACAGCGTTTTCACAGTAACCCACCAAGTTTGTGCCAGCTTGAATCCACACTGGCTGACAGAGCCACCCAAAATATTTCCCACTGCCACTCACAACAACCACAGCAGCACTGAAGTCAAGGGTTGGTGAGCCCAACAGAGAGTGGAGCTGGTGAAGGGACCTCCATTAATACACAGTCAGTGCTGGGAATGAGATTCCCCTCCAAGGGGAAGGGCACAACCAAATGGGCAACATGTTGGAATCACGCAGGAGGAGCCTAAACTGGGAGCCACAGTGACTTCAGTTGGTTGATCCCTCCCCAGAGCAGATTCGTGGGATTTGCTTGGACTGGACCGTGCCCCTGGGCAGGATCCAATGAGCCATCCCAAATCAATTCCCTGCACTTAGCACGCATTAACCAGGTGAAGGCCCCTGAAGTTGGCTGGCCAGTGGGAAGGGGAAGTCATACACAGCTGCTGCTTATACCTCAGTGACAAGAGCAGTCAGGAGAGGGTGGAGGTCCCTCGCCAGTGTGCTTTGGAGAAAATGTGGCCAACAGGGAAGGGGGCTGGGACCTGCACTGTAACCTGTGTGGAGGAAGTCAGGACCATGACAGGAGAGAGAGACAGGAGGAGGCCCCCAGCCCAGAACCCTGAAAGCACTGATCCAGGAGAAGGAAAAACAAGGGAGACTGAAGGCGGCAAACACACAACATCAGACATGGCTTCAATGGACATTAAGAGATATCTTCGGGACCTTGTAGATGAGCTCAAAATTGAAATATTAAATCAGGTAAGGTAGGATATGAGTAGAGTAATAAAAGAAATGCTCTCAGGAAGAATCTCTCAGGATGATACAGACGGAAGAAGGGAGGAACACAAAAAAAGGAGAGAAACATTTGATAAAGAATATAAAGAAAGTATAGAATACATGAAGCAGATTCAAAGAGACTACCAGGAAATTAAAAACTCCATTGAAAGCTGGCAAAACTCCTTAAAAGAAACTAAGGATAGACTATCAAAACTTGAAGACAAGTTTGCAATGTGTGATCATGAAAGGAAAGATCTCTTAAAAATAACAAGGAAACAGGCAGTAACAATGCAAAGGCTAGAAGATGACAAGAGAATCTACAATTTAAGAATAAGAAACATGAACAAAGATGCAAGAATACATACAGGTGAATTACAAAGGCTATTCACGGAAATAGTTAAGGAAAACTTCCCAAGCATGGGAAAACAAAATGACATTTGGTTATGTGAGGCATACCGAACTCCAGCCACCTACAACCAAAACAGAGCTACACCCAGACATATAATAATCAAGATACCAGAAATTCAATATAAAAACAGAATATTAAAAGCCATCAGAGAAAAGAAACACTTTACTTATAAAGGTAAGCCCATCAGAATCACGCTGGCTTCTCGATACAGACCATCAGATCAAGAAGAGCTTGGAGCGAAGTATTCCAAGCCCTGAAAGAAAATAACCTCCAGCCCAGATTGATATACCCTGCAAAACTGTCACTAGAAATCAATGGAGAAACAAGATGCTTCCATGACAAAGAGGAACTGAGGAAATTTGTGACTACCAATCCAACCCTACAGAGAATACTGAAGGACATTCTAGAGAAAGAGAAAAAAATACCACGATTTTAGGAACAGTGGCAGAAAGGCCTCAATGAGTGGGGCAGGCAGTAGAATGAAGGAGGAAAGTAGACAAACAAAGGCAGGAAAATAGCATAGCAGAAATGAGGCAGAGAAGGATAACTAGAATCTCTAACATAGATGGCCTTGATACACTATATTGTTAATAGTGCACCAGGATTTAAAACCCACATTACTCACACTACTCTGCTTAGATGTATTATATTCTGTTCTAGTCATTCTACCTGTACTAGATTTGAGGGCACAGACAGTAATCCCAAAAATAACAGGATATAGTATGGTAATCATCCTTAATTTCCTATTAACTTAATCTAAAGCTCTGTAAAACCTACACTGTTTTACCATGACTGATTGTAATTGAATCTGGTTTGTTGGATCACTGTTTTGATAGATTTTATTCAAAGCTGTTGTGATTGATAGTATCAAGTCTGAGAGTATAGGCAACTGCACTTAAGATGACAAGATTCAGTAGAATATCCACTATAGTTTGATTATTACCTGCCTTTGAAGTTTTATACTGTCTACAATATTTTATTTTTACTAATATTGTTATATACTGCTATATTCAATCACACTGCTATATTCAATTATGCCTGATGATAGACAATTCTATTGAAGATAATAAGAAACAACACAGTAATCATTATAGATCACCTTGTACTGTGGTTTTATATGACTTTTTGGTTTCATGTTTTTATAGGAATTTGTTTTGTCTTGCTATGTTTAGCTTTTCCCTCTAATACAGAAAGGATAGAAATACATGTAGAGATTCATGCATGCGTAGCTGTTTACACTCTCACTTTTTGACTATCTACTTTGTATGCTTTAATTTTGTAACTTGAACAACTATTTCTAAGAGGTCAATATGTAATTTATTAACTAGTGATTTCTTATTGTTTATCTTTTTTTTGAAATTCTGTATTATCTCTACCCTTTACATGCTTTTGTTTCTCTTTAAATAAAAATCCAAAAAAATGGCAGAAACAGAACTACTCTCAAAGATATTTCTAGATGTTGACAACACCTATCAATACACTTTTAAAATTGTTAAAATAAAATACATATTTTGACATCAAATACCTAGAAATAAATTTAAAATTTATGCTGTCTTCTTTGCATTAAACTATAAAATTTATTGGCAGAATTCTGACAGTCAAATTTCAAACATAAGAACAGCCTGATTGATTTTTTCATCTTATTTTAAGTTTGTGATGGCCCTTCTCCTGTAATACAAACATAACCACTGAGAACATTACTTAATTTAGATGACACTAAAGGTATACAAAGGCTACTACAGTTTGGGTACAAAGAAATATTGTTCAAGTTCACAATACAGTAAACTAAATGTTTTTTCAAGCATAAAAAGTCAGAAAAGAAGAACTAAAAGCAAAAGGCATAAAAAACAGTAAACTCAAAACAATAACAATATAAATTTTCAAAACAGAATGAAAGAAATTTAACAATGGTTGTTATATTGCATGTTGTTCTCTTTTTTTCAAAGAAAGAAAAGAGAATTAAACAAAATAGAAAAACAGAAAAGAAGCATATAACAATGCTAAATTTAGAAAATGTTACCATCATAGAATCACTAATTGATACATTACTCATTGTTGTCCAAAGAATAGTTGCCAAAGATACAAAATCAGAGAATAAATAGTGGCTAGATACTCAGACATTGACAGTGCAAATCCTTCTGTTCAATGTTCCAACAGAATTTCAGTAATATGCTTATCTATCTTACACACTATACATACCATTATACTCTTTATAACACTTTCCTTCCCTTTCACTTTCACAATATCTATTATACCTTTTGGGTCCTATTATTCGGTCAGTTTTTATTATTTTTTACATTAGAGAGACAATGTGATATTTATTCATGTGAGTCTTGTTCATTTCACTAATGAGGATATTTTCAAGTTGCCTCCATTTACCTTTACCTATAAAGGCATCAATATCATCCTTTTTATAGCTTAGTAGTACTCCATTGTATAAAAATACCACATTTTTTTCATTCACTCTGCAGTTGATGGGCATTTTGGTTGTTTCCAAGATTTAGCTATCATAAATTGTGCCACTATGAACATAGATGCACATATTTCACTGTGATATGACCTTCTCAGTTTTTCTGGGAAAATACCCAGGAGGGGAATAGCTGGACTGAATGGAACTTCCAATCCTAGTTTTTTGAGGAATCTCCATACTGATTTCCATAGTGGTTGCTAAAATGTCATTTAAATGTTTTTATTTGAAATAGTACTCTGAATACAAAGACATCAAAAACTGTAATTCACAGTTGGAATTACTTAGTGAAGTAAACAGTAAATAAATGATCCAATATTGCATTTTTGTCTTAATTATAGAAGGTATAATACTTATTTTGGGGCTAGTTTAGCTCTTATGTAGCTGATTTAAATAAGATCACCATTTGTCCTCATTCTTATCAATACTTCTATACTTTTAATTATGAATACCACCTCTTTACATGCTTAAAAGTGTTACAATCATTAAATGGCCACACAAGTTTAAAGCATTATGGTAACATCAAAATGTGAAGTAGATGGGAAGGATGAGGCAGAAATATTATAAGTTATCTAGCTTAAAGCAAAGCCCCTGGGTTCAACCTGTAGTACCACAAAAAAAAATTAAAGAGTCTCTCAAGAGTCTGACCAAAAAGAAGGTGATTTAAAAAAGGAAAAAGCAAGTCTAGAAAGCCAAATACACAGATACACAAATAATTATATATTTAGTATCTGTCAGTACCTCACTCATATTAATGTCAATATCTGGGTTTTGTCCATTTTTCTAAGCTACTGAATCTTCTTTTCAGGTATTTTCTAAAAGAATAATCTGAATGACATATTAGTTGGATTGCTTTGCAATTTTCTAATAATTCACACTCCTATTTTATTATGAAATCTTTCTTTTTCTATTAGGTTTATTTTGGTGCATCTTTAAAAAATGTTGTATTAAATTTAATGTAATTTATCATCATTTTCTAACACATACATTTCAAGCTAATTTTCCCGAGAGTACATTTTAGCTATGTTCACTATGTTCCTACAAATCTGAAAATTTATCTTTTAACACATAAATAGTTAAATAGAATAGTTTAGCAGCATAGAGGAAAAACATTTAGAAGACTAATGCAAGGTACTTAGTACTTGCATTATAAATCACACAAACCAATACTCCTATATTCTATATTCTATCCAAAAGAACCAGAGCACAAAGTAATCAGAACTAAAAATCATTCTTAAATATCTGAATTGAACCATTTTTATAAGAGCATGGCTGGGGTTTAGAAGTTACAGGATTCATCAAAAATCTCACAAATTACGTAAGAGCTGGATTTAGAACGCACTTCAGCATACTTCACAAACTCATATATTACAAATGTAATATGTATTTGTTAAAAGCAGAATATCTGAAAAGTATTACTATGGGTGTAAGAACTTACAAAAGCAAATGCTTTCATATTGCATAATTCGATATGGCTTTGACCCAGTTTGTATCTCCAAGTGTGTATAATCAGGCATTTGGCGTGTGAACTACATTTCAAAAAATTTACATAAGAACTGTTATTAAAGTAGCAATGCTATTCTTAAAAATATAAAACTGTAAAAAAGGGATATCCATAATTTGTATACTTAATGAGTAACCTACCTGATCCTGGCAGTTTAGTATAGTCTAATGTCGGCTGACGTTTCCCCTTCACATCTGGACCATCTCCCCGCTCACGCCCAGTCTTGGGCCATTCCACTTTTTCAAGATCTGTCTCCAAATCAGGTCCTTATAAATAGAAAGGTTATCAATTTAAGCAGTAAAATATGAAATGTTATTAAGTGAATGATAAATATTTGCCTCCTTCAATGTCACGAAATAAAACCTGTAGGGTAGTTTGATAATGTGATACATAAGAATCCCCAGAGCTTCAGTAGTGGTGGCACACACCTGGACTAGAGCATTCTGAGAAGCTGAGGCAGAGTTCAAGCCCAGCCTGGGCAACCGAGTGATTGAGACCCAAAATAAAAATAAAGGGTTGGGAATATATAACTCATTGCAAAGGCACTGAATTCAAATCCCAGTGCTGCAAAAAAAAATCCCAAACACCTTATTCAATAGTCTGGGCTGGGGATTTAGCTCATTGGCATAAGTGTCTGCCTGGCAAGCAAGAGGTCATGAGTTTGATCCCCAGTACCACCAAAAACAAAAAAATAAGTAAGAGTCTACTGCCAAAAAACAAAAAAGCAGAAATTTCCAAATATTACCTTTTTCCTTGCTAAAGATTGCCCTCAGACAACTTTCCTGCTCTGTGTACTCGATCTCTTATTGTACTTGTGATTATCCTTATCACGTTAGTGATTTAAGTCTCTCTGACACAAGACTGAAATTCTGTCTCTTAGTAGTTGTCTTAGACCACTAGTACCTAGCATGTTACATGGCATGAGCAGTCACCAGAAAATGTTGAGTGAAAAATAAAGTCCTAAAAAAATACAGAAAAAAAGCCTATGCTGATGAACATTTTGCAAAACAACTGGTCTCAGGGTAATATATTTTTTTAATTTTTGTAACTCTAAAAAATTTTACCTACTCTTTCAGAGTCACTTTTTTAAAAAAATCATACTAAGCAGGTACAGTGGCAAACAACTACAATCACAGCTACCTGGGAGGCTGAGGCAAAACTATCACAAGTTTGAGTCCTCCTGGGCAACTCAGCATGATCCTGACTCAAAGTAAAAATAAAAAGGGCTGTGGATGTAGTCCAATGCAAAGTTCCTGGGTCCCAACTCTAGTACTAAACAAAAACTAAACCAGACACTGTATGTCTGATACTGAAAATTCAGTATCTTAAATTATGTAGCTTTTATCAAATTTATCATATAAAAAATCAAAGGAAATAGCATCCATAACCCTCTAACTCATTTCTGGAGTTGCTCTTTCTCCATTGCAAAGAGTTTATTTTGGGGCCATTAGTGAGTTGTCATACAGTGCAGAAAAATGAGTTTTAAGCATTTAAACAGAAACATCCTTTTTTGTTTCTGTAATATGGACAGAAGAGAACAAACTTTGGAACAATATACACACTCTGTATTCACCAATCAAGTGTTCTTTGATAAAGCACAAATCCTGAGCCTCAGTTCTCTCAATTAGAAAATGGAAGAATTTTATCAAAATGAGGGATTCCTGTAAGCTAAGCTACAAACTACACCCCATTCACTGTTGTAGCCAATTTTCAGACAGTTAATTATGTTTTATTTCTTCTTTTCTGGTATGTCATAAGTATGAAGCACATATGCACATACATGAGGCACACACGAAGAAGCACACACACACCAAGCATTTTTCTTCCCCTTCCCTTCACCTTCAGCTGCAGGTACTTCATCTTCTCTCTCTTGAGCAGGCGTAGCATCCTGAATTTCAGCAGGTAATTCCTCTTGTTGAGGTTGTTCATTATTGGGCTGTTGGGCCTGGGGATGGAGGTGTGCAAAAAGTTTAATACCTAATAGTAATATAAATCTACAGAGTACATATACACATATGACCATAAGTGTAAAAGATATTTTCCTAACACTACTCTATATACTTATTCTTTTGGGGGAGAAGTACTTGGGGATCAAACTCACGACCTCACACTTGCCAGGCAGGTGCTTATGTCATTGAGCTAAATCCCCAGCCCCCTTATATACTTATTCTTAATAAAATTTCTCTTCCAAAAGAGTGATTTATCAAAAAGAGACTTTGGAAGCTGTTTTAATCTATGCTGGAATGGATGTATGCAACGTTAATCTATAAACATACGAAGTCATAAGTAAAATCTGAGAAAATTTAAGACTATCAATCCAAGCAAAACCAAAGCTCCTATATCAATGTTCCTTCAATAAGACTCCATTATTATTACCACATAAAAAACCTTTATTGTATCTCTACTAGTTTAAGAACACTATCACAAATTGCTAATAGAAAACATCAAATATTAAAGCACTCACAACCACAGGCCCAGGAGAGTGAGTTGGTTCATCATCGCTTTGTCCTTTAGTTACTGAGCTTATTTCCTCACTCATGTTTCACACTGAAAGCAGAATAAAGTGATTTAGAAAACCTATTAGAAGGATAACTAGGGGTTCATATTGAATATAGCTCAGTAGTAGAGTACCTGCTAGCACACATGAAGCCCTGGGTTGATTCACCAGCACCACCAAAAAATGATAACTATATGTGACCACATCTATGACCGCATAGTAGCATTATTTGAAATGGCAAAAAAGATTTTCAGAATACAGTAAGTCTTGGAATAACCTTAAGTATGACCTGCTTTTCAATCATACTATATTTGACAGTATGAAGAGGCAACTGTTTATGTCATAACCAAGCAGGCAGAGAAATTGTCTTAAAACATTTTAAGGCACATAACAAAAGACAAGGTTTTGTTGCACTAGATTTCCCCATCATGGCAATAACTTAGGGCCCATTGTGGACATGCTCAAGAAAACGCTAGAAAATTAAAACACAAAGGACTACTGCTTACCCCACTAACTAGAACTATACCCCCTAATATAAAGCGTCATGATAAACTAGCCCTTCCTAGTCTCTTCTTGTGCTAAGTCCATTTTGATACCATCCCTGGCAGGGATGAGAACTTGTAATACATAGTGATGAGTGGCCTCTCACTAGACCTTCTACAAATCCTGGGGATGCAGTCACAATCCCACAGCGCTCCAGGTTCCAGGCTCTTTCCTTGCTGCACGCACCAGCACCCTGTTCTTGTCCCCATGAAGGACTCTGTCCACTGTCCCTGGTGCTCCCATAGCAGATACCTCCAACAGCACCCTGGCACTGACCCTGTCTTCACCTGAATCAATCCCTTCACAGCCCACCCTCTTCCCTTAATCTGGCCCACCAAAATGACAAGGCCCAAGTCAGTGTCAACTCTGCCTGTGAAGGAAAGGCCAACAACCTCAAGGCTTTCTGAACTCCCAGGCCCTGAAAGCTCCTCTTCACACTGTTTCACACTTAGGCTTTTGGGAGGACCTATCTAAGGACCTACTAGCTACATTCCAGCAGGTGAAAAACAGTCAAGACCACAGGAATGTAACCACCTGGCCCGGCGCCCACACGCCTATGACGCCCAGAAGGCAGGTGGTGGGCATGCGCACTAAGGCCCTTGGCCTCCTCAAGGTGGTGGCTCTCTGTTCCTCCCTAGAATCTGTTGCTAGTTGTTCCAGACACCTATTAAACTCAGATACCTACACACACACCTCCCCTCCTCGGCCCTTTTTCATTCCTTGTACAAGCCCACCAGACAATAAAGCACATGGTGGCTATGCTGCCTGGGAAGAAAAGGCTGACAACTATAAGGCCTTTTCTACAAAGACTGACTGCTCTGCCGGAAACCCGCTAGCTCCTCCTCACGCTTCATTTTTGGTAGGGGTGATCTACTTGCCTCAGCCCCAGCAAATAAAAACCAGTCAAGACAGAGGAACACAACCAGCACAGCCCTGAAATCACCACACAGCGTGCAACAGCTGATGGAGACACGCAGTAGGCATGCACACTGAGGCCTGCAACACCCTCAGGTGCCATGGCTCCCTGCCCCTCCCCTATCCCGCTTCCCTGCTTGGAACCCAAGAATCTGTCCTCTATCTGCTGCATTAGGCCGCTGTGGGACTTAGATACCAATGACTGCACCCCTCCCCTCTCTGGCCCACTGTCTTCCCTCATACCAGACCACCCAATGAAAAAGTCCACTATGGTACTGCCTGACAAGAAAAAGAAAATGACAACCTCAAAGTCCTTCCTTCTACAAGGGCCCAAACTTAACTGTTTAACCCACCCAAGTCTGCCAGCTCCCCCTCACACACTTAAAATTTCTAATGAGACTAATATAACTACCTACCACAGACACCCTCACAGGTGAAAACAAGTATAGACGCAGGAATACCACCTGCTCACTTAGCCGCTCCCCAACTACCATGCAGTGCAAGTTGGCTGATGGGAGCCACACAGTGGGCATGTGCAAAGAAGCTTGTGCCTGCTCTGTGTTTCAGTTCCCCACCGCGCCCCTTCTACAGTCTACCCTCTCAACAATTCCATATGGCTCTTGCAAACAATTGTCTAAAATAGTATCCCTCTGCACGGGGCATGGTGATGCATGCCTGTAATCCCAGCACTGGGAAAGTTGAGGCAGAAGTATCGCTGTGAGTTCAAGGCTAGTATGTACAGTGAGACCCTGTCTCAAAAAATAAATAAAATAAAATAAAATATAAAATAGTATCCCTCCTCAAAACTTACCCCATCTTCAAATGATCCTCGGCCCCTCTATGGCCCACTTTTGTCCCTTGCCCCAGTCCCACAACAAGAACAAGGGCCATGGTGGCTGCCTGTGATGAGAAGTAGACTTCATGCCAAAATAGCAACAGCAATATACTCCACAGGATTTAGACAATACCGATAGTCTCATAATCTAATATTCAAATGTTCTGTCTATAATCAAAATTATTCAATATATGAAAAACAAGGAAGATGAAACTGGTCATATTCTAAAACACAATCAACAAACACGAATACAATGAAGACCAAAATGTTGGGATTATCTGACAGTTTGTAAACTGCTATTTTAGGCCACATATGGGGGCATATGCCTGATAATCCCAGCACATTCAGAGGCTGAGGCAGAAAGATCACAAATTAGAACCTGGGCAATTAAGGGACTTAGCAAGACTCTGCCTCAAAAAATAAAAATAAATAGCTGTGCATGGTGACACATACCTGTAATCACAACATTTGGGAGGCTGAGTCAGGAAGATCACCATCAATTCCAGGCCAGCTTGGGCTCCATAGTGAGTTCAAGGCCAGCCTGAACTACATAGCAAGACCTTATCCAAAACAAAACATAAAAATAAAAGTTTAAAAATGGTTGGAGTAGAAGCCAGTACAAAGGCCCTGGTTCAATCAAACAATCATAAAAAACAAGCAATCATAAAAACTTGAAACAAATGTACAAATAGAAAATGTTGGCACAGAGCTACAGATAGAGCTCAGCAGCAGAGTGCCTGCCTGGCAAGCACAAAGTTCTGAGATTGACTCCTGGTACCAAAAAAAAAAGTCTTGGCCCAAAACAGATACACTTGTGCTGAGGATGAAGCTCAGTGCCAGAGCACTTCCGTAGTATAGGTGAGGCCCTGGTTTCAATCCCCAGCACCCAACAGAGAGATGATTTTTTAACAAGAAACAAATGGAGTCAGGCATGGTGGTTCACACTTGTAGTCCCAGAATTTGGGAGGCTGAGGCAGGAGGATCACTGCAAGTTCCAGGCCAGCCTCAACTGTATAGTGAAGCCCTGTCTCAAAAAGACAAAAAAGAAAAAAAGAAACAAATGGAAATTTTGAAAGTGAAAAAGATAATAACCAAGTTAAAATCTTGCTGGATGGATTCAATAGTACAATGGAAAAAACAATTTGAGAACTTTTAGATGGATAGAAATTATTCAACCTGAACAACTCAAAAACCTTGAAAGAAAAATGAAAACTTCATATAACTGCATGTATGCTTGGGTGTGTGGGATTGATAACCATATTTCTAGGTTCTTGTTGGATTATTGAACAGATCTGTTTGCACTCTCACTGCTTAAGTGTCCACTTCGTGTGGTTTAATTTTGGAACTTGAAAAACTGTTTCTAAAAGAACAATATGTAATTTATCAACTAGTGATTTCTTACTGTTTATCTTCTTTTCTTGAAATTCTGTAATATTTCTACCTTTTTTCTGTTTTTTTCCTCTTTAAATAAAAAAAATGAAAACTTCAAGAACCTGTAAGAAAATGCTAAGACAGGGCTGGAGATTTAGCTCAGTGGCATAAGTGCCTGCCCGGCAAGTGTGAGTTTGTGAGTTCAATCCCTGGTACCAAAAAGAAAAAAAAAAAGAAAATGCTAAGACATGTCATCTGTATTGCTAGAATTCCATAAGGAGAAATGGAAATATGGATATATTATATGATAAAAGCATCATAATTTTGATAAGCTAAACCTACAGATTGAAGAAGCTCAGCAAACCCCCAAACAGAATAGACCTAGAGAAATCCATGCTTAGACATGCTATAATTAAATTGCTGAAAACTAAAAAAAGAAAAGTATCTTGAGAGCATCCAGACAAAAAGAATGTATTACTTACAGAAGAATAATGATTTAATTGACAGCAGAATTCTTATCAAAACCCATGAGGCCAGTAACAAAATTATTCATATTTTTAAAGAAAAGAACCATCAACCCGGAGCTGATTCCACATCCATCAAAATATATTTCAGAAATGAAGGTGTTAAATAAGATATTTGCAGATGAAGGAAAACAAAGAGCATGTGTTGTTAGTGAACTTAAAAGGATTACAATGGAAGTTCTTTAGATAGAAGAAAAATGATACCGAAAAGAAATGTGGAACAGCAGGAATTATGGAAAAGCAACAGAAATGTTAAGTATTTGATCAAATAATCCATTCTCCTTTAGAATTAATTAAAAGATATTTGAGGGGATTTAAAGCAAATATTAAAAATTCCAACATTATATGATGAGGTTTCTAATGTATATGAACACATACCATAACTATAATATAAAGAGCTTGAAATTAGAGGTACCTATATTGTAGTAAGGTTTTTGCATTCCATGTAAAATGGTAAAATATTAATTCTAATTAGTCTGTGAAGTTAATTATGTATTGTAATTCCTTAATGAATCACATTAAGAATATCTAAAAGATAAAATTGAAACACAATAGATTTAAAAAGATTACATTAGATCTATCTATCAGTTTGGGAAGTATAGCCATGTTAGTCAGGCATGATGGTGAATGCCTGAAATCCCATCACTTAGGAGACTGAGGCAGGAAGATTGCCATCAGTTAGAAGCCAGCCTGTTCTACATAGCAATTTCAAGGCCAGCCTGAACTACAAGTAGTCTCAGAAAACAAAATCAAAAGAGTGTGGCCATTTTGACAACTGCTTCTGCATATCCATGAATAAGGGATGACTTTCCATTTTCTGATGTCCTCTTGAAACTGCTTTTGCAGAGTACCATAATTTTCATTGTAGAGGTTTTTCAGTTTCTTGGTTAGGTTGAATTCTAAGCACAATATTTAGGGTTTTTTTTCATGCTGTTGGGAATGGTATTGCTTCCCTATTTTTTTCCTCAGTGGGCTAATTTTGGTGTACAAGAACAATATTCATTTTTGTGTGTTGGTTTGTATCGTTACATTGCTAAAACTAGTTATTATTTCTAAAAGTCTTTTGATCAAATTTTTTGGGACTTCTATATAAGGATCATGTCACCTGAAAAGAATGATAATTTTACTTCTTCTTTTCCTATACCTATTGACTTTATTTCTTTCTCTTGTCTGGCTGCTCTGGCTAATGTTTCAAGTACTATGTTGAACAGGAGGTAATGGTAAACATCTTTTTTTTTTAAAGGATCAAAATTATTCTTTATTGAACGTCTGTTTACATGTCTGCTACTTCTGGGTACAGATAAGCCTGAAATATTGAATTAGTTTCCATAATATTTCCACCAGCTGAATTGTAGCAGTGAATTACCTATATGTTTCCCTAGATATATTTTCCAGAAACTAGAGCATTAACCTTTTCAATTTGTATATGTACTAGAGCACAGTTTTAACATTTTTTAAAAAAAATTAAACACTCAGAGCAAATCAAGCCAGGCATGGAGGCACAAGCCTATAATCCCATTACTCAGGAGGCTGAGGCAGGAGGATCATTGCAAATTCGAGACTAACCTGGGCTACAAGTGAGCTCAAGGCCAGTCTAAACTGTATAGCAAGACCCTGTCTCAAAAAGACAAAATATCAAACAGCATACTGTAAACAATTTTTATATTTATACATAAAATCCAGGTTCAATAGTGAACATTCTTGTCTTGTTTTCCATTTTAGAGGGAAAGCTTTCCACTTTGCTCCATTTAATATGATCATTAACTTGTCATAAATGGCTTTTATCACACTGAGAAAAAGTAATTTTATACCTATTTTCTTCAGGATTGTTTTTGTTTTGGTTTTAGTTCTGGTGTTTTTATTGTTGCTGTTTTGGTTTTGGTTTTTTGAAATGGGGTTTTGCTATGAAGTTCAGGCTGGATTTGAAATCACTATGTATGTAGCCCAGGTTGGCCTCAAACTCATGGTGATCCTCCCATCTTAGCCTCCCAGGAGCTGGAATTACAGGTGTGTGCCACCACACCTTGATATCAGTTATTTTAGAAAACAATATATTAATTTTGTTGTTGTTGTTGAGACAGAGTCATGCCATGTAGTGCAGGCTGGCCTTGAACTCACTGTGTAGCCCAGGGTGACCTCAAATTCATGGAGACCCCCTGTCTCAGCCTCCAGACTGCTGGGATTACAAGCATGCACCACTATACCTGAATATTGTATTTCTTACAAAAATAAACATGCTGTTACCATAACATCCTGCAATCAACTTCTTCCTGTTCACCCAAAGTATATGAAAACTTATATCCACACAGAAACCTGTACACATATGTGTATTGCAGTTTTATTCATAATTGCCAAAACTTGAAAGCAACAAATATGTTTTTCAGTAGGTTAATGGATAAACTCTGGTACATACAAATGATGGAATTATCATTCAGCACTAAAAAGAAATGACCAATCAAGCCATGAACGGACATGGAGGAAATTTAAAAGCATATTATTACTAAGTAAAAGAAGACAGTTAACTCACATGTATAAACATTGTATTGTCTCCCTGGTTTGAGAAAATGAAAGAGCAAATAAGGTGCAAAATGTACAATAGATATTCTGAAATGGTAAGAATTTGTTCAAGAGGAAAAAGGAACTAGGATGAGGAAAACAGGAAAGGAAGGGAGGGGAAAAAATACAAGATAGTTATACTACTATTTGTCTTGGTACACTGTAAGGTTTGTGCTATTGTCTAGAGAATATTTTATGCACATGTTTTGTACTCTGAGTAACTACTTTAAAGACAGCAATGTGCAGTGTATTAACTATTGTTATTCTTCTCTTATATTGCTGTAAAACTTTTTTCATAAAATAATAAATAAATAAATAAATAAATAAGAATCCAGTTGAAAAGGCTTCAAACTTCCAAGTGTGGTACCACATGCCTATAATCCCAGCACTCAGGAGGCTGAGGCAGGAGGATAGCAGTAAGTTTGGGGTCAGCCTGTGCTACATAGTTCAAGGCCAGCCTGAACTACAAGCAAGACCCTGTCCCCCCCCCAAAAAAAGCTACAAACTGTATGGTCCTAACTATATGACATTCTGAAAGGACAAAACTGTGGAGATAGTAAAAGATCAATGTTTAGCCCAAAATGGTGATGCACACCTGTTACCCTAGGACTCTGTGAGGCCAAGGCAAAAGGACTGCAAGCTCAACCCCAGCCTGGGCAACTCAGTGACTTAGTGAGACTCTGCCTCAAAATAACAACTAAAGAAAGGGCTTGGAATATAGCTTAGAGTAAAGGCCCTTAATTCAGTCCCCAATACTGTAGGGAGACAAATAGGTTGCCAAGGAGAGGGGATGAATAGACAGCACACGGGATTTTTTGAGAAGCGAAACTATTCTGTATGATATAATAGTGGACACATATCATAATAAACATGTCCAAACCCATAGAAAATACACCTAAAGCAAACTACAAGCTTTGACTGAAGATGGTATGCAAAGAGTAAGCAAAGCACCACTTTGATGTGCAATGTTGGATAATGGGGAGATCTGCATGCATGTGTGTGCGCATGTTGGGGGGAGTGTAATCAATTTATGGGAAATATCTGCACTTTCTGCTCAACTTTGCTGTGAATCTCAAACGGCTCAAAAAGTAGTCTTTTGGGGAAAAAAGGAGCTGGGGATTTAGCTCAGCAGCATAAGCACCTGCCTTGCAAGTGAAAGATAGTGAGTTTGATCCCTGGTACAAAAAAAAAGGAATTGTTTTCACTGACAAATTGTGCTAAAACCTATTTTTTAGGCAAAGTCTTACTATGCAGTTCAGGCTGGCATTGAGCTCACTCTGTAGCCTAAACTGGTCTCAAATTTGCAACAATCCTCCTTCCTCAGCTTCCCAAGTGCTAGGATTACAGGCATATGCCACCACACCCAGAAACGTGCTAAAAACTTTAAGCTTTTAATAATAATACCAATGCTACACAAGCTCTAGAAAAAATTAAATAAGTAGAAGTAAGCAACACTTCTCAAATCATTTTATGAAAGTACCATTTATTACCCTGATACTGAAACAAGAAAGAGACAGCATGAGTAAAGAAAATTACAGTCCATTTCCTCTTATGAATGTAGATGCAAAAAAAAAACTCAGAACTTCAATACAAAAATAACAAATCATATCCAATAATATACAAAACAAATAGAGCTAGGGGTATAGCTCAGCAGTACGGCAACTGCGTGGCAAGTGAAAAGCTCTGGGTTTGATTCCTGGTTTAAAAAAGAGAGAGAGAAAAATAAATCACATGACCAAATGAAACCTATCCTGAGAATGCAAAACTGGCTCAACAGTCAAAACTCAACAAATTGCCAGGTATTTAGCTCAGTGGCATAAGTGCCTGCCTGGCAAGTGCAAAGTCATGAATTCAATCTCCAGTACCACAAAAAAAAAAACTCAACAAATCCTATTCACCATTTTGACATAATAAAGTAATTGAGGTGCAATGTCCTGAGTTTGATTCCCAGTACCAAAAAGAAAGTAATTACGCCCCATATTAATATCAAGTGATACAGGAGGAAGGAAAATAAAAAAGAATTGAGATATATTATGTACATGTATCTACTCCTTAAAATCAATGTAAACAAGCAGGCATGGTGGCTCACACCTGTAATCCCAGTACTTGGAAGCTGAGGCAGGAGAATCATTGCAAGTTTGAGGCCAGCCTGGGCTACAAAGTGAGCTCAAGGCCAACCTGAACTGCACAGTGAGACCCTGCCTCAAAAAAAAATTCATGTACTGTAAACATGTACTAATAAAATTAAATTTTAAAACTCAGGCACTACAGAAAAAGCTTCTGACAAAATTCAATCTCAATTCATGATTTAAAAATTACACTTTCCCGGCATGATGGCACATGCCTATAATCCCAACACTAGGGAGACTGAGTCAGAAAATTAGATACATGGCTTATAATTGGGAAGGAAGATATAATACAGCCCCAGTTCATAGAAGACATAGTTGTCTACCTAGAAAATCCCATGGAATCTTTATATATGTATTTTTGGAATCTATATTTTTTAAAGTCTTGAAATTAAAACAAGTTTAGCAACATTACAGAATTCAAATGCAACATTCAAAACTCATATGTGCTTTGCTTGGGTTTGTGGCAGTACTGGTGGTTAAACCTAGTGCCTTTTCATTTTGATTTTGTCAGGTCTTGCTAACAACATCTCACTATGCTGCTAAATTGCCCAGGCTGGGCTCAAATTTGTGATCCTCCTGCTACAGCCTCCCACCACCCCAAACGAAGCATATTTCTATATAATAACAATGGACAAGTGTGAACAAAAATTTTAAATATACAAAGTGCTATCTACATAAAGGACTTCTAACAATATAACAGAACATGTGCTGAATCTTTGTACTGAAAATTAGGGAAAGCCGATGAAAGTAATTTTAAAAGATCAGATAAATTGAGGAATCAAAGATCTTCAGCAGATCAAGTCCTTGGCCTGTCTTATGGCTGCAATGTCAGGGAAGCCAGAAAAGAAACAATATACTCACAGGCTGCATACCACATTTTTACCCAATATCAACTGTCAGTAATGACGGGTACCTTTGAGAACAATCTTCCAAGGTGTAAAGTTACAAAAGAATTGACTGCAAAGCTGGATCTCGACAAATTGGTGATAAAGAACTGTATTAAGAACCAGCATATGAAATGGAAAAAAATCAGTTAAAAATGGAGCTAGATTCATCACCTCGAACATCTTTACAGCACTTTTTGGAACAGGAGGAGGCCCCATTACCAAAACCTGCTACAAGTACTTTACCAATTTCTGTGACTTCAGATAACCATAACCATGACTCACCGGATCCCTCTGTGAGTGAGATCACCACATGAGATGGAGCCTCTGTGTTTTGTTCATCGTTAGACACTCACTTTGAAGACATCCAGGGCAAATATCTAAGGGATTTGGACATTTCCAACACAGGCAAACTTGTAGAACTGTATGATCTGCCTGAGAAAACGATCCCAGCAGTTTAGATATATATATCTTCTTCAGGGTACCTTCAGTGAAGGAGTGAGCTTAGCACTGATGTACAGGGTGACTCTTGACATCTACAGCTTTGAACACAAGTTCACATTTTCAAGCACAGTTACCAACTGATTTGAATCCATATATAGTAGAGCTTGTCATTTCATATAAGGAAATATAAGTAGCTATCTCACTTTCAAAAAAAAAGATCAGTGGGGGGTTGCCTGTAATCCCAGCACTCTGGGAAGCTGAGAATCACAAATTTGAGCCCAGCCTAGGCAACTTGGTAGTTTAGTGAGATCCTGTCTCAAAGCAAAATATGAAAAAGAGTTGGGAATATGGCTCCAGTGTGAAGGCACTAGGTTTAATCCCTAATACTGGAAAAAAAGGAAATTTTAAAAAGACTCAAATAAATAGAGACATACTATGTTCATGAATTGACAGACCGGATATAATAAAGATGTTAATTGCCCCCAAACTGCTCTATAGATTTAATGCAATTCCAAGATTATTTTATAAATACAACTAATTGATTCTAAAATGCATGTGGAAAGATAGAGAAACTAGAATAGGCAAAATAATTTTAAAAAGAATGAACAGCCATGGATTTAGCTCAGCGATGTAAGCACCTGCCTGGCAAGCACAAGATCATGAGTTCGATCCCCAGTACAAAAAAAAAAAAAAGAATAAACAAAACTGAAGGACTAACATTTTAAGAATTATTCATGCTGGGCCAGTCCTGGGCTACACAGTGAGTTCAAGTATAGCCTGAACTGTATAGTGAGACCTTGTCTCAAAAAATGACCAAAAAAGAAAGAATGAAAAGAGAGAGAGAAAAAAAGAAAAACAAAGAATCACTCCCAAAGCTACATTGTTTCAGTCAGATGACAAAGTACCTGACAAAGCCAAGAATGGTGGGGTATACATGTAATTCCAGCACTTGGGAGGCTGAAGCAGGAGGACACTGTGAGTTTGGGCTACACAGTGAGTTCAAGGTCAGCCTGAACTACATAGTGAGAGCCTGTTTCAAAAAAATTTTTTTTAATTTAAGAAAAAATCAACTATAAAAAAGTGAAATGTTTGTGGCCAAATGTGGTAGCGCACGCCTGTAATCCCAGCATTCAGGAGGCTGAGGCAGGAAGATGGCCATTTGTTTGAGGCCAGCCTGGACTACACAAGCAAGTTCAAGGCCAACCTGCACCACATATTGAGACTCTATTTTTAAAAAATGAAATGTTTATGTTAGCTGAGGTTACAAAGGTTTTAATCCATGCTCAGCTGGTTTCTTTGCTTGCCTTTAGCAAGGCAGAACATCACAGCAGGGAGCACAAAGCCACTCACCTTACCGCAGTCAGAAAACAAAGAAGACAAGGATGTGGTTCCATAATACTCTTCAAGGGCACTTCCCCAATTGCCCAGCCTCCCCCAACTAGGCCACATCTCCCAACCTCCCCCAACTAGGCCACATCTCCCAGTGTTTTCAATACCTCCCAAAAGTGTTATCAGCTGGGGACCATCATACCTTCAGCAAATGAGTTTTGGGGAACATTTTATATCCAATCATAACATACAGTAATCAAGACAGTGGCACTAGCAAAGAGAGAGACTTGCCCCTCTGAAAATCAATTGGCCATACTTGGGTGGGCAGGTCAATGGAGAATGGAAAGACTTTACAATAAATAGTGTTAAAATACTTGTACATCTAGAGGTATCTTTGTTACAGAAGTGACAATTATATTTGCACAAAAATCCATACAAAAATGTTTATGGCAGCTCTACTAATAAGTGCCAAAAATTGAAAATAATCCAAATACTTTTCAGTGGATGCCTAGATAAACAAACTGTGCTACCTGCATGGAGTATAATAAAATAAAGAATGAATTATTGATACAATTAACAACTTGTATGAAACTCAATGGAATTATGCTGAGTGAAAAATCCAATCTCAAAAAGTAACGGTTATATTATTCCATTCATGACTTTCTTGAAAGGACAAAATTGTACTGAGGAAGTGTTGCAGGGGCATCAGGGAAAGAAGAAGGTGTGAGTACATGGGAAAGACAAAGGATTTTTTGGTTTGTTTTTTGAGACAGGATCTCATTATGCAGTTCAGGCTACCCTAGAACTACAGTGATCCTCCTGCCTCAGCCTCTCAAGTGCTGGAATTACAGGCATGCACCACCATACCCAGCTTTTTTTAAGAGTGATAGAATATTTCTGCATCCTGATCATGGTGGTGGTTTCATGAATATATACATGTGTATTATTGTATCTAGATGTCCCCCTAAAGCCTCATAAGGTCACAGGTAGGATTTTGTAGATGACTAGATATACGGTGTGTGATACTGAGATTAAAGATGCAATGAGGAAGGAAGGAAGGAAGGAAGGAAGGAAGGAAGGAAGGAAGGAAGGAGAGAAAGAAAGAGAGGGAGGG
>PVLA01010278.1:0-65050 GCA_004027455.1 Hydrochoerus hydrochaeris
AGAGGGAAGGAAGGAAAGAAGGAAGCAAAGAAGGAAGAAAGAAAGAATAAAAGAGTAAAAGGAAGAATAAAAAAGTAAAAGAAAGAGTAAAAGGCACCATGCAAAGAGCTCTCTGAGGTCAATTTAGACACAAGTAGTGATGCGTCATTTACTTGGTTTTACTAGATGTTTTTAAAGCAGTAACAGCATTCAACTTTCATTGTGTCTAAATCTCTTAAGTATTACAGAATCCATTCTGCTTGGCTTGCTTTCTTCTTTAAACTTTCTCCTATTTTTCTTTACTTTTGCCTCATTCAGTCTTCCTCAACCATATGCCTCCTTGCACTAACTCTGTATGACCTGGCCCTTTGAAATCTCTAGTTAATGTGAAAACTATTTATTCCATATCTAGTTCTTTCATTTTCCCCTTCAATACTTTCCCTAAAAAGAATGAATCTCTTCTTTTTTCTTTCACCTATAAAAGCTCAGACTACTCAAAATCTTTATTCTTCAAGTCTGTGAACTAAAGTGAAGAGTAAGCTGATCATTTCTTTGATTTTATGGCTTAATTCTAAGTCAGCTATCCTGTGGTTTGCATCTCACCACTTGTAGTCCATGCCATCTCCTCTTGCTACTTTTTCAAATATCCACAATGCCAGATTCATGTGGGTGACTTCCACATCAAATTGAAATTCTTCCTTTCCATTCCCCATTGCCATCAATAACTTGTTAAACTTTTTAACTTGCTAAACTTTGCATTGTTACATACACAACTTTCTTCATAACTGAGGAAATTCATGAGCAATGCCTCTGTCAAATCATCTTTAAGACACAGTTTAACTGTCACCTGTTCTGGTTTCTTCCTGATCTTCACAGCTAACAAAGACCTCATGTCAAATGGCTATTTTTAATATTTTAATTACACTATTTACATGCTAATATACTACCCACTATTCTGTATTATAGTTGTGTCTACTCTATAACATCTCTCCTACTAGCCTGTAAATTCCTTTAGCACAAAGATTATTTCTTATTCATCATGGGGCTTGCATATAATAAAACTTAATTTGTGAAATGAGTGAATGAATCTAGTTAAGAGACAAAAAGTTGTAAATGGAAAAATTTGATAATTTATAAAACAGCTTTAAATTTCTCAAAAATGGAAGAAGTTATTTATGGTACTTCAAAATGCAACTGTTTTATTTCTCAAATAAAAGATACTAAAGACCACATGTTTAAATATGGTATGTTTTAAGATGAGTCTCTTAGTTAATATAAACTAAACATTCATTTAGGATTTTTTAAAAATAGCTATTTTAAAGACACTGAGACATGAAGCAATATCTATCAAGACGGTCTATTTCATAATTGGAAAAATACAATTATGTACAAATGTCTTTCACACTTGAATGAAAACACTTCTGTAATTTTTCACCCATGAAGATACACAAAGCATAATTTTAAAAGATAACACTAGAATTATCATCAACATGATACTTGTATATCCTAATAGTTTCATCTTGTTACCTATAGAACAGAAATATCCTACTCACACATATAAATACAGGCTGAGTATCCCTTATCTGAAGTGCATAGAATGAGAAGTTTTAGATATTGAATTTTTGGGTGTTTTGGAATATGCAGACAAGTTTCAAGAATCTTCTACCTGGGGCATCATAAAAGGACTCACAAAGTTTTGGATTTGGAGCATTTCAGAGTTCAGGAATGTTCAACCCATAGTCTATCTTTAGGTCTATATAACCAACTAGAAAACAGTCTCAGAATTTTGTAAGAAATACTAACATACTAGCTAGGGAGAACTATTTGGGAGGCCAACCCAAGAGGATGACAATTATCCTGTGCACCTTAGCAAGGCCCTGTCTCAAAAGAAAATAGAAAAAGGCTAGGATTTAGCTCAGTGGTAGAACACTTTCCTACCATGTGCAAGGTCCTGGTTCAATTCCCAGAACAGCGAAACAAACACAAAAAACTCCGAGCCACTAACATAATCATAAAATTTAGTATAGAGGTGGATAAGAACATACTTTATGTATAGTACTATTCATTCTGATACACTTCATAATACATATATAATAGAGCAAATACTAAATGCATACTATTATATGAGCAGATATAAACACACCATCCTATACATATATTTATGTTAGTAAATATACTTTTTAAGAAATTAAAATGTGAAACAAGCCTTCATTCTGAATTTAAAGTCCTTCCTAAAATGTTGTATCCTATGACTTACGGACATACGCCAAAATAAACCTCTTTTTAAAACAAAACCACAATTGGCTGGGAATTCATATGCTAGCTGGCCTTTCTTTTTCTGTTTTTTTTTTTTTTAATTCTTATTTTAAAAAATGGCAAAGTAGCAGTTATTTGTCTCTTTGTGACTCTTTCTTAGCAAGCTGATGAGGCGCAGTTCTAACTTGATGAGGTTCTCCAAAGAAACCTCTGTTACATATTTTGAAATTATTATAATTCACTAAAGAATTACTGGATTATGAGATTTGAAACATATGTCTTATGGGTAAGTGCCTTGGAAGTTGGAGAATGTGAGCAAGAGGTAGATTTTATATACAAAAAAATGGAGGCAGGAAGGCATCCAGGGACCCATGTTTCCCACTAGAGATCACCAGTTCCACTTCATTCTAATATCACCGGTGTGGAGGGGTCAGCAAGGGCAGTATATCTGTAGGCGGGTAGAGAACACATATTGTTCAAAGAATATCTCTAACATCCCATCAAGTAAAAATTCATTTGATTAGTAAATGATTTGAAGTGGTAAATATCATATGGGGAAGGAAAGTAGTAAGGCTAATCTATACTCTCTTAAGTTAACTACTTTCCTAAAGTCTTAGTAAAACCTATAAACACGAATAATTTATTTACAGAGAAAACACAGATAGTAAAGCAATATATACAATAAAGATATAAGTTGTACTTTAGGCTATGTTACCTAATATCCAAGTTTACTTAGGCAAATAACTTATTTTTATGAATCTCAATTTTCCAGATTAAATTTACAACATGGTTATAACAATTAAAAGTAAGAACAGTTATTCCATAAACTTCTCTTTCTGACTTAAGAAGAATTATACTCAGAGGGTGTGGGGATTGGAAAAAAAGAGTGAGGAGGAGAGGCAAATTGGAGGAAAGTTTAAATGCTGTAGTGGAGGAAGGTACAACGGCAGAGGGCCAGAAAGAAGGCCCAAAGAGATCCCTGTGTAATTAAAGGACACCAGAGGTGGAGCAGTCCTAAGAAAGCTGGGAAAGGGAAGAAGTAGTATCCTGATTATGAAGAAGGTAGCACCCTAATTGTACAACAAGCTGTCGTACACAAATTAAATACCAATTACAACATGTAAACTATATACAGTAAATAGTGACACTCAAATGAGTGTAATTAGAGGATTTAACTACAAATCTTAGTCACTGCTAACAGGTGTTCTGTTTGAGACATACAGTGATAACTTGGTTGTCAAATGGCTCTAACTTCAAACCTTCTATTACTTGAACAGTAAAGTCTGGAAAAAATTTGCTTGGTGTTTGAAATTTTGCTTGACAGACAAACTGAAAATCTGACTTGAAAAGATCTGTATGCATGGTGTCTTGCCACAAACACAGAGGTGTGATGTTTCAGATAACATACAGTGCTTATGTTAGTGTGTTAGAACATCTCTCACTGTGCTTTTTTTTTTTTTTGGGGGGGGTACATTTTATTCACGTAAAATATCATAACCATGGCTCCAATGAAAGTTAATGATACCAGCAGTAAAGCTAAGAGGAGAACTCTGAGAATCACGATAAAGAAAGAAATCATTGTGAAATTTGGAAAAGTACTAGAAAAATGAATTTGTAAGTGTAATTTGTGGGCCTTAAAACCAATTATTTGGTTTTCCATTATTTCCTGTGGGAAAAATATGTTTAGTTTTCAAACTTTTTGGTGTTTGAACATGAATTTGAAACCAATTGAGTTTGACAACCATGATATTACTGTAGTTTAAATAAAGCATTAGGCCCACCTATAGGTTAAAAGTCAAGTTTTTAGACTCTTATTAGACTTTTTAGCCTTCCAAAGTATTCTGTTAAAAAGACAACTTAATGGTAGCAAATGCTTGTAATCCAGCACTTAGGAGGCTTGAGGCAAAAGGATCAAGAGTTTGAGCAACACCTGTGCTACTACATAGGGTGTTTAAGGTCAACCTGGACTACATAGTAATACCTTGTCACAAAAAAAAAAAAAAAAAGATGAAAACAATTTTCTGTACTTCTTGTTAATGTAATACACATTTGGGGATTATTATATACAAAGCTTATCAAAAATTAACAGCAATAACATACAATTGAAAAACTACTTTTATTGCTTAAACACTATTTATTCAGGACAGTTTAAAAGCACGTCTTACTATATTCCAATGAGTGAAAAAACTTTCATTTGGCCAAATGGGCCTCCCTTTTAATCTCTATGATAACAGACTAAATTCCAAAGCAAGCAACATCTGGGGCTGAGGAAGCAGTTCAGCCTTTTATCAGGCTGAAACTATGCCTTTTTCTTCTCTGACCCCTTCTAGGAGTCTCTTAGCTTTAAACAAAGTTTCTATATTTCAAAACAGAAGCTATCCTTTCAGGTTTAGGTCAAATTCATCCATTCAAAAAATTAAGTCATAACTATGTGCTAAAGTAAGTTGCAGGTTCTAAACAACAACAGGAAACACATGGCTGACATCCTCAAAGTGTTGCAAATCTGGTACAAAGCTTTTCTTAATTTCTCTGTTGGAAACAGGTTTCTTTTCTCAGGTGCTTAAAACCCTTAAGTGCATACATGTGTGCATGCACGCTTGTGGGTGTTACAGCTATTGCGAAAATTAGAACTTTCACTTCTTTGGGGCAGAAACACTAATTTTCATCTTAAAAATTATTTCTTAATATAATACTTGCTCAAATTATTTTTTGATTGGAATGATGAAAAAGGAAGTGTAATATGTAGCATGATAGAATTACCTTATCCCTCAGGAATGTACTTAAAGATTAGACTACTGTTAGTCACAACCTAGGTGCTAGAGCGATAAAGACAAGGCTACTCTTTGATAAAAAGGCAAAATAGAATTATGAAGTAGTAAAAAGCGCCGAAGTAGAGAAGAGAAAATTTCAATTTAAAACATAAAATTTGTATTTTTTATTTTTTCTCCAAAGAAGTGAGGGAGAAATTATAGTTCTTTTAGGTAAGTAACTAAAATACAGCTTATTATTTAAAAGCAATCTAATAATATTGTCATTTTGGAAACTCAGAATAAGCAAAGTAACTAACCTCATTAGTTCTTCCACTTTATCATCTACATCTAGGTCCTCTTCTGAGGCTTCAAAACTGTATGTTCTCTGACCCATGCTATTTGTGTGGTAGCGAGTTGGTGACATCTTCCCATTGGACGTGGACAATCGCTCACTATTCTCCCTTCCATTTTGATTGGTAGTGCAAGGCTGTGGGGAAGTATCATAACTGTTGCTCGGCGATGGGGACATTCCCGAATGCTGGGTCTGTGTAGAAGCTGTAGCTGTGGAGGAAGATGCGGGAACATTGTGGGTACTGTTCCCATATGAACTTCCTCCATAACTGGACCTTCTTCCAAACTTGTCACTATGCTCTTGATCAAGACGGTCCAAAGTTTCCAAGGCATGGAGAATTTCATGTTTAGTCATTCCAGTACGCCGCAGGCGCTGAAGTAGATCTATCTGTTCTATGGTAAATCTGGGTTCATCTGTATAGTGAGACATGGTTTCCAGCAAACTAAAAACAAGAAAAAAAAGATAAAAAGGAGGAAGTCTCTTAATTGACAACATTTACCAAAGTACCTATTATAGAAAATATTTAGCAGATGCATTATTTCTATATCAACATTTTTATTAAAAATAGTAAGCTATGAACTATGCTAAACTTGGCATAATAGATTGGTACAAATATTGAGTTTTTATTAGTAGATAGACATAAGACATAATATGAGGCACAATTATAGCAGATAATTTATACCATCAATACTGGAACTAAAAATTTCGTTGTAACAGCGATACCAGAACAACAAATTACATACATAAGGTACAGTAAACACAGACTATCTGATAATTTTTTAAAAAATATTTTAAACTTAACTATACTCCAATACAATATAAATGGAAAGCTGCTGAAAAAAATAGTATATATTATCTTGCTTTAGTAAGTATGAGCAAAACTGACCTAAACCACTGTAACTCAATTCAGAAAAGACAAATGATTTGCTTGGCTAAGCCCAAGCAAATAATAATAACTAGCAAAGTCATTTAAGTGAAAAAGACAAGTATAATAACAAAAAACTTAATAAGCACAACTTCATTCACTACTTAGCAATTTTCTAAATTTTCATCTATACGATGCATTTTCTCTTAATATTTACCCTGAAAATGGATCTTTTGTGGTTGTAGCCAAATGAAGCTACTCATCTTTCTTAGGAAATTGCTTCTGCATTTCTCCTTTTAACTAATACAAGATACTGAAGTACACCAGAAAATGTTTTTTCAGAGTGAATGACAACATTTGGTTTAATGGAACTACTAAATCATAAAAAATTTTTCTACTTAAGATACACTTTTTAATACAACCTGACTTTCTGAATACATGATTTAAAAAAGTAGTAATCGTTTCTATTTTAATTTTTATTGCTCTAGCACCAAACATGATTCATGGCATACAGCTGGCAGTCAATAATTTTTTAATTTTAAAGAGAGTAACACCAAACAAAATAAAACAGAATAAAGCCAATCAGAACAGAACAATGAAAGTGATACATGGGCCAGGGATATAGCTTAGCAGCACAACTGCCTGCCTGGCCAGTGAGAGCTTGTGAGTTTGACCCCCAGTACCAGGGGAAAAAAAGAAAGGGATACAAGACTTCAAAACAAGGTAATAGGAAATCAACAATGGCTACTATAGTGTCTCTTGATTTCTTAAAAATAGCTGTCCATATTCAATAAATATTTGCTACGAGAAACAAGTCAAGTAATTCTCTCATGTGTGATCTAGGCCAAGCCCCTTAACCTGCTGTCATTCTGTTTCTCCATTCCTCTATACTGTACTAAAAATTTACTGAATCTTCATTTCTAGGCTGAAATTAGAAAAGAATTTCATACAACATAATATTATCTAATCTTCAGAGTAACTCCCTGTGGTACATATGATTTATTTTATTTCATTTCATGCTGATGTATTCACTGTAAGGCTCAGAGTACTTTCGTACCTTGCAAAAAAATCAGAATCAAAAGCAGAAAAATATATTTTAAGCCTACATCTTACTGACTCCAAAACTACATATTATTTTTCTTGCCAATATACTGTAGGACTTACTAGAATGAAAGGATTCAGGATATAGGCTGTTGTAATCCTTTAAGTCTTCAGTTAAAATAGTTTAGATAAAGTCACTTGATAGATGAACGAGCAGTCATAACAATTGAAACATCAGTTCAATTTAGAATTTACATTTACTTCATGAGTGCAAAAGGATTTAGAATTTATTTCTTTGTAAGTGGATAGCTAGCTGTCCAATATGCTTTAATGAATAATATACTTCTTCCCTGATCTGAAATACAACTTTTATTATATACAAAATTTCCATATGAATCTGAAGCTACTTTTGGAATCTCTATTTCATTTCAATGATTGTTTTGTTTTCCAAATGTTTTTTAAAATAAGCAGGCAGAATTTTTATGTGAAGTTCTCTCATTTTAAAAACAGACTTAATAAAAATTAAACTTAAATACGCACATTTTAGGAACACAAACTAATATGCTGCAGATCATTTGTATCCAAGGGCCACAATATTTGCTCTGCAATTAGACATACTATGATCTGCTTTCTTCCAATATTCATTTGTGCCAAATTATCCATTATAAAACAAAGACTTGTTTTCATGATTATATTCATTTTTGATTGCTTCAGTATAGTCTCCATTTTATGAGAAATTTTAAACATATAAAAAAGTTACAATAAATTTATAGTGAATATCCCCTATACTAACTAGCTAAATTTAATTCTTCTCTTTTTATAACATTTGAACCAATACATATATATATCCATTCATTTTTGGTTTTTTTGGTACCAGGGGTCAAACGACCTTGCACTTGCCAGGCAGGCACTTATGCTGCTGAGCTAAATTCCTGGCCCATCCATTCATTTTTGAATCCATTGCAAAATCTGTTACAGACATCAGTACACTGTCCTCTAAACACTTCAGCATGCATGTCATTACTAAAGTTTACTATTTTCTCTTTAGAGGCATATTTTATGCCTACCATCTGAAGAGTTTCGAGAATTACACACCCTCTGAAACTCAAGTCCATCTGAAGATACAGAATAATTCCTATCACCCAAGAAGTGCCCTCTGGTATCCTCCCTGTCAATTCCTGTCCCTTCCCCTCAGAAGCCATTACTGTTCATTATTTCCCACATGATAGTTTATCTTACAAACTCTTATCTGTACTCTTATTGTAGTCGGGAGTTTCAAGGAGAACAACTACAAACAGGGCACAGAATTTATATTATTTTATGATGGTCACCCAGAGTTAAATACAACAAAGTGCAGGAAATCTGTCCTCAACACTAAAGACATAGAAAATCCAGCTGAGGGCCTGGATCCCACAGCAAGAGCCTGCATGAGTCCAGCTGAAAACCTAGAGCCCATGACAAAATGCCTCCCACAAGTCTGCCTGGAGGTATAGAGTTCACAACAATGACTCATTCTAGTCTATTTTATGGACGTGCACTGGGAAGGCCCACAGGTCAGCAGTGGAAGCTAGAAAGTCTATGCCAGCTGGGTGAAAGGTCTATGCTACTAAGATTGAGGGTTCTACACGGGAGGCAAGAAGTAACACTCAAGAACCAGAGCTGCAGAACCAGAGCTGCCCTGAAAAGCACCACAGCCATCCTCAAAGACAATGAGTTCCCAAGCGACTCCGCTGATAACAGTAGAGTACATGTTAGGAAGCCAGAGTAATAAGCTTCTCCTGGAGATTAAACAGCACACATCTTCCCCTCTGCACCCAGGAAGCAATGTTCAACATAAGGAGCAGATCTCTCCCAAAGTGAACCACAGCCACCTCAGCAACAAGGTCCTGAGCTACTCCAATGATAATGGCTGGATTCATATTGGGGTTCTACACTGGAACATGACAAGCTCCTCCAGGAGAACCAACAGCTCCAATCAATGACACTTAGGAGAACCGACAATGCCCTGCTCTTCCTTGCCACATCTGTTTTTATGCTGGCAACTTTCCTCAGGTGGGCCATCTACGCTCAGTACCATGCCAATTTAATTCAGCTGGTGTTAAATTGATTACCAGTTTATTCCATAACAACTCTATTGACTATCTTGTGTAAATCTCATTGAGCTTAACTTTTTTGAGATTCAGAGATGATACTGTATGTTTTAGCATGTTTGTTCCTTTTCATGGCTAAGGAGTATTTCATTGTGGAACAAGACCACTGGCGTATTAATACATTCTACTGATGAACACAGGGATTGTGTCCAGTAACTGTATTAGCTATTTTAAATAGTTATTATAACCACTGTCTCAAAATTTTCTTTTTAGCTTCCTCCCATAACATATCATCACTTCTCTGCAAGAAGACAACTTGCAACCATACTGACTCACTTATTATCTCCTGACCAATTTTAAAAAATCTTTGTACTTTGATTTATGTACTTCAGAAGTATATTTTACTTAAAAGTTTCTTGAAAAAGTTAAGTGGACATTTTCTTAACAGCTTATATAAGACACTTAACACTTTAGTTTCTATCTAAATCTTTAGTCCTTCATCTACTCTATCAAGTGGCCTGGCAATATTGTACTCTTTTGAAGTTCTTGTTAAAGAAACTTAAATAATTTACATTTTAATATATTGGCTTGGTAAATTCTGGTTTCTATATATCATATTTTTCTCTTGACAATAAAACAGACTTGTTCTGTTGCTATCTTTGGTCTTCATTGTATTAAAATATTTTATAAACTGATCTTTTTAGATATGTGAATTGAAGAATTATCTTACAATATGGACAAAAAGCATGGTATTTTTCTATCCTATTTGTATCAGAGCAGATAGTAATTTCTGTATAATTCTTCAAATCTCTCCCTGTATGGAAGAGCACTGTATATTAGCATAAAATAAATTATATGAAGTTCATCAATTATCGAAAAGCACCCATCCTAATGCTTAAAATGGAAGTGACAGAACTAAAGCAGCTGAAACAATACTTTTATATCATTTTGGAATCACAGACAATTGGAAATTACTTTTATTCCAAAAGTCACAAAAGGAGAAATAGTGGTCATTTATTATTTTTTATTCCTAGAACAAGTCATTGTTTTAACGAATACCTTCAGGGACTGCCGCTCAGTAACATTCATCTTCTGGTGAAATGTGTAGCAAACAAGGAGACATATCCTCTTCAGATTTTGTTAGATGAGAGATAAATGGGATTATCATTATAACTGTGCTCAGATGCAGGAAGATGTTAGTCTGGCAAGTTCTTCGCTGTGTAAAAGCTAATTTGTTTGAGAACGATGGAAGAAATGTAGAATACTATCAAGGAGAAAGTTCTCGGTAGATGTTCCAGTAATTCCTAACCCTTATACATTCCTGTTCTTCTAGTCTTCTGATGGGAGAGAATAAATCTCCCTTTATATTTACCTTGTTTAAATTAGATGTCTATAGCTTGTACCAGAGAGGTCCCTAATCCAAAAATACATGTAAAGCAAAAAAATATTAACAGATACTAGAATGGAATGGATGATCACTCTAGAGTGGAATGATGAAAAAATAAAGAGGATCAAATCATGCATACGATCCTGGAGATAACAGTATCTTACTGAGAAAATACCAAGATTAGAAGCTGTCTTGGATGTTGAGAATAAGGCAATGTGCATTAACATCAGCAAAGCCACATACTGTGGTATTTCAAATTTTATTTCTTATAATAATGTACCTAGATTAAGCACATAATCACAAAATTACAGTAATAAATTACCTATAAAGGTCATTTAAGTCCAGAAATTTTTGTATAAAAGGGAAAGATAACATGAAATAATTAATTTTTCTGTGCACAAGGATTAGTCACAGCATACGCAACATTTTTCACTTTAAATTGCTAACCTGAACACAGATTCACTTCAATAATAATTGAAAATGAGAAAAATTTTAACAATGCAATAACAGTTTAAAAGTTAAAGAACAATTAAATTCAGGAATTATGGTTCAATTCATAAACTAATGCTTTAGATTATATCATCAGATTAATGATATTTTCCAATAAATCTTAACATTGCTTCAGTCCTCTTGGATAAAGAATGAGGTCCTGAATATATGTACTTTATAAACCAAATTCCACAAATATGTAAAGCAAAGAGGTTAAAGCATTCACAAATGATTAACCCTGAAATTCCATGGGCAAAAAAGGTCATTACTACCTTACTTGTAAATCATCAACAGTTAGTAAGATTGTACTGGATAAGAAAGCTTTTTCTTAAGATAGATTCTGATACTTCTATCTTTTTATCTAGGATGACTAGGCAAAAGTTTTTATTTTGCACATATGGTATTTACTGCAGGATGATTTAACACATTCTAGAGTCAGTAATAATATTTGTCAGCTGAAGATGCACCCAGGCCCTTCTTACTATTTACAGCACGCTGGTCTCTTTCTCAGTTATTACTACTGCTAAAGGAAAGGAAGTTTTAAAATAAGAAAAAAGGAAAGAAGTGAAAATAAGTAAGAAATGAAGATTCGTTAGGTACTGAGACTAACAGTATAGCAAAAGATTCTATAATTCAAATCAAGGTAGCACTAACTGAAGCATAAAAGTAGAGGCCATGATTACAGATAATGGCCCATAATGTGTCAATCACACTTTAATAGTTTTAAAGTTATTACTGATTGAGTTTTTTTTCCTTCACTGTAGTCATCTTATGGGCACTTGGGGGAAAAATCTGTTAGTATCTCTGAAATGGCTCCAAATATTCAGTTTGCTCTATGAATAATACATGGTATATGTTCTGCTACAAGACCTTGGAATGTACTCCCTTAACACTTGCAGAGTGTGATGTCTTATCAGATCTTACATGAGAACTTGGGGCTACTCCTTTTTGCCTTGATTTTGTTTTTTTTGTCTTTTTTTTTGTACTAGGGATTGAACTCGCGACCTCACACTTGCCAGGCAGGAGCTTAAGCCACTAAGCTAAATCCCCAGCCCCTGTTGCCTTGAAAATATTGTCTCATTACACCCTTATATGTGAGGTTTTGGAGTCTTACCTCTTTTTCCTTAGCATCTCTCTCTTCTTTCAGGAATGTTACAACACACCTCAGCAAACCTCCTCAGTGAATTATGGATGACTACTTGACTTCAAATACACATAAACGCAGGAACTCGACAGATTCTTTGATAGCTCTGGCTGTCAGAGACCTCAGAGTGCTGAAGTCTCACCAGCCAACAACAGTGCCCTCTACTATGGAGTAAACTTATGTGTTCTCCAGTCTTCTCTGATCTCCATTGTGGTGGTCAAAGTGAGAATCACTCCTACAAAGGTATACCTCAATCTCAGACTTACCACAGAAGTCAACATCCATCCTAAATGAGCAACTAGACTTTGGATAATTTTGGTACTCCCATCACTAGTGGTTGAAAGTCCTTGTCTATTAGTGTATTTCCTATGAATTTTGTTCACAAGAATCTCCCTCCACATGGTTAAGCACTGGGAATCTGAAGAAAAATTCTCTTTGTATGACAGTAAATCATCTGATTTATGAAATCAAACTTTGAACATCTTCATATTTCTACCTTACATGACAAAATCCAAGTAGCAATATCTAAGTTTATAAAGGGAGATATAAATTTGTTGTGGAATCAGGGAACAGGAGACCATTTAAATAAAAATTGTTTATCCAGCTGAGTTTCAATTACATGTGAGGCCCTCTGGACTGTGTCACAGAGGATGCAATGAGAAATAAACCAGGCAAAAATTCTTGTCTTCATGATGCTTACAACATATTGGATATTGAGCACAACTACTGGTAAACAAATGATTTAAGAAAAAGGAACCAAGGCTCAAAAAGATTAAGTACCTTCTCAAGGACACAGCTACTTAGGAGAAACAAGCTTATTGCAGAAACTTTGCACTAAATCAGTGAAAGCCAGTGTTGAGACTGGCTTTAATGAGAACCTAAACAATACAGAAAACCTATCTCTATTAATTGGATTATAGAAGTGTCAACCAAAATGGAAAAATTTAAGTGGAACAGATTCCACCTAATTTTAGGAAATATTTATGCTGAAGGCACTCTTCACTAGACTCTAAAGATACACTTAATGAGCTAATAGATCTTCTGTAATATCTGAAATTCCCAGAATACTTTTATTAGGGAAGGACTACTTAACATGAACTGGTGGTTACAGCTCGTATTCTAGCACAAAAATGCTCTTAGCATTATATTACCATCTCGATTTGTATTTTTTTTTTTTGGTCTGACTTCAAAGAAAGATTAACAACTACATTAGCTAACAGGCTTAACTATATTTCCACCCCTAGCAGCTAAAGAGAAATAAATAGGTTATAAATAGTTTACATACAAAAAGGCAGCACTAAGCTAACAGGCTTCCAGCATTTTCTTTCTCATTGTCTAATACTAGTGTTCTCTGACAGTTAGCTATCTATATCTCACAAGGCCATTAAGCAGCTAAAAATGATAGTAATTTTATGTTTAATGGAAAATTATGTCAAAATCCAAAGCTGAAACCAGGAACAACAAACAGAGATTGATTTGAAAATTCATTCTTCACCATAGGATTAAAACAGCTGTTCACCTCAATATAAAATTGATATACCATTTGATTCTTTTTCTTAAAAATTCTTTCAACTCTACAAATGTCTATTGTCAGATATGAATCATAGCCATAATGATTTCTTTATTAACCCAATTGAGACGATAAAAATGGAGAAGGACTAGATACTTACACCACTGGAAAGGAACTGAGCATACTTTACATGAGGCAGATCAATGTCCTTTCCAGAGATGATCAATGTTTTTTTACCATTCTGCAGAATAAAAATAGAAAATTGAGAAAATTTTGTTACTCAAGGGTTAAAAAAAATTTAACTGTATTAACTTAAGGATAGTAAACATTAATATTAGCTAATCATGTTTCTAAAAATCATTTTGAAATGGAATACTGGTTTGAAGCAGTTTAAAAAATAGAAAATACTGGTAGCCTTTCAAATAATCCACTTGAAAAAAAAAAGAAATCATACCATTGAAGTTTAATTCATTATCAACAACCACTCAGAGAAAGAGTTAAACATGCAGTAGAACACATATACAATGCTGACTGACATTTAAGATAATGCTTTGATAATAACATCAGAGCATTCACAAAGAATCCTATAAACAATAAGCCCTGGTGTGATTGAAACTAAATGTCTCAACTATGAGGCAAATTTTGGGTTCTAATTATATTATTATTTTTTTTTACTGTTAACATAATTTTGAATGACTACATTTCCCTAAACTTCAATTTCCATATCTGTAAAACAGGAATAATGGATAATTACTTTAAAAAAAAATTAAATAAGGTGATGAAGCACTTCACAAACTACCTTTAAACAGCTATGTTACACTTCAGATGACCAAATACAGTGCACATTAACAATAGAGGGGTCTAGTACTTCCATCTTTTGATTTGTATTCCACTGCTTTACTCATATTGAGACACTTTGACCCATTCCATTCATACACAGGTCTTTAAAAAAAAAACTCTATTAACAGACTAGGAAACAAAAATTGTAACAACTAAATTTATTAGTAGTTTCAAAGCATAATCTGTATAGACAACTATTTCTGTTAACTCTAAATTAAGATTACAAATTAGACAACAGTTAGAGATGTTGATGTTAAAAACTCATTAAAATGCACATTCAGCAATGCAAAACCAAAATGTCTAACAGTGACTAATAATATATGTGAAATATACAAGGTAAAGTTAGAAATCTTTCACATTTGCATATTCTAAAATGTAGCATTAGGGCCAGTGGCTTAAGCACTTGCCTAGCAAACACGAGGTCCTGAGTTCATTCCCGGTACCAGAAAAACAAAAACAACAAAAAAACCTACAATAAAATGTAGCATTAATGAAGTTTTTGCTGTAATTTCCCTGTTGATTTAAAAACAAAATCTGTCCCCAAAAATAGATGTAAAATATAAAGAAACTCCACTGAAAACACTGTTGATTGAATTGCCTTCTATATATTCACACTCCAGGCAGATGAAACATAAAGGTAACACACACACACACACACACACGCACACATCAGCATATTTTATAACAAAATTTAGAAAACAGGTCATATATACATTCTTAAAGACCAGGAACAAACACACAAAAATGATAAATGTAAAAAATTAAAATTTCCCTATTATGGGAAAAACTAAACTAAGCAATTCAGTCAGGAAAAATATATTTGACAGTAAAGAAGCAGAAGATCCAAGGAATTAAGTTTACAAAACATATTCAAACATGCTAGAAGTCAGGTCAGGCATGGTGGCGCACAGAGCACTTCAGAGGTTGAAGCAGGAGGATTGCTGCAAGTTCAAGGCTAGCTTGGGCTACATAGTGAGGTCAAGGATTGCCCATAACTACACTGTGAGACTCTGTCTCAAAAAAACCAACCTCCATCCATAAAAGCCCACTAAAAGTCAATAAAACAACAGTTTAACAATGCCAAATCACCTTAGGAAATATTGAAAAGATCGATATCTCTGTAAAAGGGTCCCATCACATTTTATTGGTCTAAATGTGACATTCCTTTGAAAAGTAAATTAGCAATATATTAAAATTTAAAGATTTTACAACTTTAACTTAGTAATTCTACTTTTGAGAGTTTACCCTACAGAAATAAAAGTACTTGTGCATAAGGATATATCCAAAGGGTTTATTGCCAATTATTTTCAATTTCTTGTCTCTACAAAGAATTATTTCAATCATCACAAGAATGGCTGAATAAACCTACAATATATTTCAACCAATCAATACAATGCAACCATATTCTCAGGTCTCTTGGTAGAATTTCTACAGTACAAAAGCAAAATGCAATTTTTAAAAATTACATAATAACTGGGTTTTTAAAAAACAACCAAAAATATCCCTTTATGACATGCTAATGTAAACGTGTAACCTACATAGACATATACACACACATACAACATACATATCCATGTACATGAGCACAGGAGAAAAACAGATGGTCAACAGGCAATGGAAATAGAGTAAAGAATGAGTGTATGTAGAAAATGGATCAAAAAGCATATGTGAATGGTTTGGAGAGATAAAGAATAGAGGAAGTAAAGAAAAATATTGAGGGAACAAAAAAAGACAATGTATGTGTGTGTTGGGCCAGAAATTTAGCTCAGTGGTGAAAGTGCCTGCCTCACAATCGTGAGGTTGTGAGTTTGATTGTTGGTACCAAAAGAAAAAGATAAATAAATGTAGTGAGGTATGTGTGTGTATATATAACAGGTAAGTACATATATATTCTATAAAATATCCCACAATCAGAAATGAGCTCTTAATTACTAAAGAATTAGTTAAAGTTACTAAAATATTACATAAAGTCAGGTTCAACAATGAAGAAGAAAGTTCAGCAATGAAGAAAAACATATTTAAGAAAATCCATTACAAATAAGAATCTATACATACTATGTTACAAAGGTGGTAAGCAGGCTCTTTTCACTTTAGTTTATCTTTTTAAAATAAAAAGCACTAACTGGAGGAGAGATGCTCAACTAGTGTAAAATAAAGGTAAACATGAACTTCAGAAGACATAATAAAAGGTAGGTGGGTCTCCCACTCCAAAATTTTTCTAACCAGACACCATGAGCACTCTGCTTTTTGCATACGTTTGTACTGCTGCAGAACCAGGACCAAACTGGATGGAAGATACGCAGCAAGCACTGAGGCACTTGGAAGGCAACAGTTGTAGTATGCCAGTGGGCTAGTGGGAACCCAGTTCCAAATCACCAGCCCTGACTTGGGGTTAAACAGACACTTACATATGTTGCAAGCAGGAAATACAAAAGCTGATAGTGGGTTATTTTATATCTGGTTACATGTTTTGTCATACATTGTTTGGTAGATTCATTTCATGCAGGTTTAGTGTGTGGAGGTATTCTTATCATACAGTAGGAAGGTTAAGGGCTTGGGCAAGTCCATAAACCAATCATGTCTTTGACTGAGTGGGTCTGTCCTGCATGGCAAGTCCTTGAAACAAATCAGCACAACAGGATACTCTCACTGGCGGGGTAGTGTAGCTGAGCTACATTGTCTTACAAGTTGCAGCTGGTGGGGTATGTCAAGGCTAACTGAGTCCAACAGTCCAACTATGAGATGGCCTGGGCCTGTCCTTAATAAAGTGTTAGGCTGTGAGTTTTTAAAATTTCTTTTACAGTACATGTGTGAATATATGTTTAGGATAAATTCCTAGAGAAGGAATACTGTAGCAAAGTAAACATTTTTGTTATAGAGCTAAAGATAAAAGTATATAATACAAATTATGATGGATGATGATGTATTATTAATACCTGCTTAAGAGGCACTGATTTATACCCCTACCTTTGAGAAATGATTAATTGTGACTAGTAGTTACAAAAGAATTTACATTTTACAGCCTGCATGTATCTGCTTCACCCAATAATAGGAAACACAGCCAGGTGTGGTAGCACACACTTGTGATCTCTGCATTTAGGAGGCTGAGGCAGGAGGATCTCCACAACTTTGAGGCCAGGCTGGCTACACAATGAGTTCAAGGCCAGCCTGAACTAAATAGTGAGACTCTGCCAAAAAAAAAAAAAGTAAACACAAAAGGCAGAATGTTTAAACTGAGAAAGAAATTAGCAAAAAAGAGTGTAAAGCTTTAGAACAGTATAAAATTAAAACAGAGGTGGAAGAATCAGCTTACCTATAGCACAGGTAGCAGGCAAGCTATCCTGAGATAGCTAATAGGAGATAAAAGCAAAGTCCAAAAGAAGCAGAAACAACACAAAGTAGATTGGTTATTTCAAAGTTATTCTCCTAGATCAGGCAATGGTAGTGCATACAAGATGACAGTTACTTGGGAGGCTGAGGTACTAATCAGAAATCCATGTTCCAGATCAGCCTGGGCAATTCAGAGATACCCTGTCTCAAAATGAAAAAAGAACCAGGAATACACATCAGTGCTAGAATGTCTGTCGAGCGTTGTCCTAGGTTCAGTCTCCAGTAAAGCCTTTATTTCATTCCCCAGAATAGCAAAAACAAAAACAAAGGTCACTCTCCTTATAAAGCAGGGATAGGGAGACAATGCAATAGAACAACAACTTATTTTGATTAACATCAGGTTACTTTACCTTTTTTTGTAAAAGGACTAACATGAAGGGAAGTTCAATATCATGCTATCTCTAAGTGGCTGGTGTGGGAAATCTGGCTACTATCTCTTTGATCTTGATTTTTCTTACAAGGTCAAATAAACAGCTCAGTTCCACTATAATTTTTAGACTGGTCTGTTGAGGCCTAGTGTAGGAGCTTAATCCAAAACAACAGCTTCCTCTAATTTTTATTCAATAAAGCTCACACAGAATCCAGTTTTACCCATCTAAAATATTCAGTCAAAACAAAACAAAACAAAGTCAAAACTGGTGGCCCATGCTTATAATCCTTGCACTAAGGAGGCTGCATTACTGTGAGTTCCAGGTCAGCCTGGGCTACATGGTGACTTCAAAGCCAGCCTGGATTACATAGTGAGACCCTGTCTCAAAACCACAACATAAAACAAACAACCAACCAACCAGTAGACCCCCCACAAGCCCCAAAATACGTATTAAAATATGAAGTATGTAATTCTTACCTACAAATCAAATACTATTGGTACTTTCAGTTTACAGATGTAGAAGTTTACTTTCTAGCTAGATATGTATTTTTTAAAAATGCATGCCTATATATATAAAGATAAACTGGCCTAACAAACATAGGTTTAAAAACTATAAAACCTCAATATGAAGAAAAAGCAAACATCTCTCTCCTTAGTTCTCAATCCTCTTAAAAAGATAAATACTATTTCCTGTGAAATCTTATAAAACAGAAACAAAATATACACACAGAACTGCATATTAGTTGGTATACAACTCTTTTGTACTGGTGATTTAAAGAAATTATTAAAAATTTGCAAATATGCACAAGTGAAGAAAGAACAAAGTAGTAAACACCCCCATAACCTAGCTTGAACAGTTAACAATCAAGGCCAATCCATTATCCCCTGCCCTTCCCAGTCTCCTGCTCCAATATGGTTAAGCAAATTCCAGACATCTCATCATTGTAATGTATAATTCTTGGCATGCTTCGATATCTGGTTTCCAAATCCAGTATAGATTAGACATAAAAACTTAACAAGTGGCTAGGAGAGTAAAAAGGATAAGCTACCCCAAAAGAAATGAAATAAATGAAAACAATTACTTAATTGCAGATATACATAACAATGATTCATGCAGAAGTTAATACTCAGGATTTTGTTTCCTAAAATGGCAAAAAAACCCACTATGTGTTATATTTGTTTTTAAAAGGCAAAATACTTAAAGGTTTGTATTTTAGGCATGGGTTTGACCTATGTCAAACATTTTACCCCTTGAATAATATCAGAAAAATGAGGCCTTACTACATTCAGCTGTGATTTGAGAGGCACAGGAAGAACTTGGGCAAAGAATGCTTGGTTACAAGTGAGGAGCCCACATCTCCACAGAATAAGAAATTTAAAATGTATCACAATTAGAATGCTGATTTCTCAAGTAAAGTCTTTATATAGCATGAAACTGTAAATAAGGACTGCTACCATTACTTAGTGAATATTTCTGAGTCAGAAAGTCACTGGTTAAATGCTTTACAACTAAGTTTATTTAATTCACACAATCCCCTGTGGCAGGCAATAAAAACTACTTATCCAAGATCAATTAGTTATTAGATTTTGCTTTTCCTATTAGAAGTGTAGTTCAAGCACTACCCTATATTTCATCTCTCTCCTATTTGTAAGGTTAGGAATATTATTACCACTGTTTTGCAGTACTGATGTTTGAAATTAGTGCTTTGCCCTGAGCTGCATTTCCCAACACCTCTATCCTTTCCCCCTCTTCACTCTAATTTTGAAACAAGGTCACACTAAATCCCTAAATTGGCCAGCCAGGGCTCCAATGTGATTTCTCCTGCCACAGCATCTGAGTGCTAAGATTATAGGCATTTGCCATGATGCCTGGCTTTATTTTTATTTTTTATTATTTCTCAGCAAGTAAATTTTAATTGTGACAGGTGTTGTGCAACAAGCTGAGTACAATTATGATTCATGGAGATCATGCAGCTTTTTATTACAAAAGAATAATTTGTAATTTTTATTACAAAATAATACATACTACTCACCAAAATTTGATAGACTTAGGGGAAAAATGTATCTTTTCCCACAATTCTAGTGACAGAAAGGCTTCATGGAAGGCTTTATGGATACAGATCTTCATCACATTTTTTTCTTAGTACTGGGGATTGAAACTGGGCCTTCACACTGAGGCACAATCTTAGTCATTTTTTAATTTTTTGTTCTGAGACAGGGTCCTGGCTTAGTCACTAAATCCCCCCACCCCTAGTCCAGAAATTACAGATGTGGACCACCATGTCTGGCTTTAAAAACAGAAACTAGTATCTGTTTAAATTGCCCAGTCTGGTTTCAAACTCCCTTTTTCAAGGCACTCTCCTGCTTAAGCCTTCACAGTAGCTGCAGCCACACACATACACCTCACCCAATTCCTTTCACAGACTCAAAAAACTTTCTTGTACATTCAACCTCTTTATCTAGTTTGATCAATAATGACTAAATTTCTTTCCCTGGGCAGCTTTTTAACTAAACATCATCTTTCCAATAGTCTCCTGAGTCTAGTGAATACAGTTTCCTCATTTGTCTTTAACTCAGACTCTTTCCTTAAATGAATGCTTGCCAAAATTTTCTCAAAAAGTGGCCTCCACATGGATGTGGTGGTGTGTGCCTCTGATCTCAGCACTTGAGGAGTATGAGGGAGGACAACCTCAAATTCCAGCCTCTTTTAGGCAACCTAGTGAGACCTCAAGATCCAGTGATCCAGAGAACCTCATCACAGCAGAATGCATGGAAACTATTAATTCTCTTGCCCTGAACCTAAAATAACATTAGATTTTTTCACCCACTCCTGATGTTTTGGTTTGTTTTGTTCTTTATAGTATTGGTGACAGGATCAAGGACCTTCATATTAAGCTATATCCCTAATCCTTTTTTTTATTGTGAGGAACGGTTTTGCTAAATTGCCCACTGTGGGCTCAAATTTTCAACCTTCCTGCTTCAGCTTTCTTGGGCAATGAGATTATTTAAAGGTGTGTGCTACCTCACTCAGCTCTAAGTCATTTTTATATGTATTAAAATTACAGAAAACCCATAGTATTTTGAACATTTATCAATTCCTCTAAACAACTTTGCTTTTTCCAAGGTTTTTAGTTCCTAAACACAGCTTTCTCTTTACAGTAAAATAGTCACATATTTGGTTTTTCTCTAAAGCAGGTATTACTATTTGACATGTTATACTTTTGTGTGGCCTATTATCTGTGTCATTGTTACCTATTATCTACATCTGTTCCTAAAGTAGTTTCTGGAACATAACAGACAGTCTACAATATTTAACTAACTCATGAACAGATAGAAGAGACTATAATATTTATATTCTATATGGCTCTGTAAAGGAGCCTCAGCAATACTATATCTCACTGGAGATGATCCCGGAACTTCATCAATAAACACAAATATTCAGAAGGGTCACACGACCGCCATGTCCTCTAGAATCTGATTGTCTAATACTAACAAATTACAGGTCTTGATTACTTTAAAATGTGGTGTTTGACTCAGGATTTAGCTCAGTGGCTCAAGTGCTTGCCTGTAAGCATGAGGCTAGTACAAAAAAACCAACCAAAGTGCAGTGTTTTTGCTGTTACTCAGTATGTTGCCCACTTTTTTCAATTCTAAAATAATTATATACCCTGAAAATGTAAATATACATTTTCCTATCATGAATAGTGGGTAACAGGTCAAAGCTATCGCACTATGTGACAAGAGGTCAGGGAATACTTATCCCTAGGCCAGAGCTGAGCCACCATCTCTTTGTCTGCCTGTACAGCCAATGTTTTCACACCAGTCACAGCAACTTCCTATCATAGTCAGTGCACATGTCAATTCCCTTGTGGTTTCAATGCTTCTGAAACACTTATAGCTTTTGATTTTAAGTTCACTTAAATTCAAAACATGTTTCGATCAGCCAGGGTACATAATATATTAGTATTCCCTTCTATGGAAACCTGAGGGCACTCCACTCTCTTTGGGTTGCTACTGGTACACATAAACCCACTTCATTCTTACCACAGGAAAAATACATTGCAGAGTATTCTTTTCACATCATGGGGGAAACAGTTCTCAAACCATACCGTACATCAGAATCACTCGGAAGTCTTTAACAAACAGAATCGTGGGAACTACTGAATCCAAAGTGGAGGTAGGAGTCCAAAAATGTTTTTAAATAGCCCCTGACGTAATTCTACTCAGAAACCACTAGTTTATAGGACAAGAAATACTCTGTTAACACAATGTCATATATTTTGGGTAAAACATAATGCCTAAGTATGACAGTTTTCAGCATAATGCCATTATTATAAATATATCTTAGCCATGCATAGTGGCACCCTCTTTTTTTTTCTTTTTTTTTTTATCAGTACCAAGGATCAAACTCACAACCTCGTGCTTGCAAGGCAGGCACTTATGCCACTGAGCTAAATCCCCAGGCCGTGGCGCCCTCTTATAATCCCAGCATTTAGGAGGCTACAGCAGGAGGCTCACCACAAGTTCGAGGCCAGTCTGGGCTATGAAGTGAATTCAAGGCCAGCCAAAACAGCAGTGAGACCCTGCCTATAAATAAATAAATAAATAAATAAATAAATAAATTTTACTGTTTCACATCCCGTACCAAAATTCCATGCTGAATACTTAGCTAAATGAATTCAATTAGTTATTCACAACTAATTGAAGGTACATCAACAGTGCTTACAGGATATCTACTTCAAAGGAATTCAAATAAGATATCAGTCAAGATAAAACTCAAATATTCCCCAACTAATCTCTAATCTTTTTCTTCATCTCACATACTAAGTGCTTGCCTTAGCTAGCTAATCAATTGCTTAGCCTTCTGATACACAATGTCTTCTTCCCTTTCCTTCCTGCTCTCTCCAGTGAACTCTTACTTATAAAACAGCAAGTACCCTTTACAAAATTCCCTGCTAGAACAGGATCACAAATATTTCTATTACTCTGGATTATAATAATTCATATATATAATATGAATTATATAAGTAATCTGTGCTAGAAATATGAGGTTCATAAGAGCAAGGATTGTTTATAAATTGCTGCACTCTCATCCTCCTCCTACTAGGATGGCAACATCATAAGCACTAAATACATCTTTAATTAAGAAATTTTAAAATGTCTACTTTCAAGTCTTAGTCAAATAAAGTATTGTAATCTTAAAGCTCCTAACCTTAAAATTCAGCACCAAAACATTCCATGCTACTAAATTAAAAAAAAAAAATGTACTGGAACATTTTTTAAGAGACTTAATAAACATCTTTGAAATAGCTACTATAACTCAAATGCTGAGGATATGAAGATAAATAGGCTTTGTTTTTCAGTCAGATAAAGAATATGTGTTCCCAGAACCAAAAATACCTTACCTGTCACTAGTATCTGTATACATTTATAGCCAAACTCTGTTAAGATCATATGAATTAAAGTGCTAGAAATGCTACACTAAGAATTCAGAGGCTCGACAACTCCATGTTGCTTAACCAATGACAGTTCTTCAGAATTTGTTACAACACAAACACTTGAAAAGTATTAATAGTATGGTCTCCTCCCACCATGATACATAATTTAAAAGGGACTCTTACATGAAGGAAAACAAAGGACCATTTCTATCTGGATTGGTTTTGTTGTTTCTGTTTTTATAATGGGATTGAACCCACTTCACACTGACTTCACACTGAGCTGCAAAACTCCAGCCTTTTTTAATTTTGAGACAATCTTAAATTGCTAAACTGCCCAGGTTGGGCTGGAATTTGCAATCTGCCTCAACCTCACGAGTGCTAGGATTATAGCACCACAGTGGTTTGAAATACTTTGATATTAAACTACTAAGTTTACTCAAGAAATCAATTCATATTTATTGCTCAAACAGCCATTTGAAGCTTCTAAACTCTCTTTTTAAAACAGAATATACAATAAACAAGTTACCAGAGCAAAAAAATTATCATCCTGCATTTCTAGAAGATGCAATATCTTCATTCTCACTTTGTATTTCCCTTATCCTAGCAGTTTCCAATATTTAATAATGGAAATAATTATAGAATTAAAGATTTCATTAAATTAGAATAAGGTAAATCACAAGTTCCTATAATGAACTAGAAACTGGTGTTAATGATCATGTTTTCTAATCACAACAGTTTACGGATTTAAAATAAAAATTGTGATACTAGTGAAACCTAGCTCTTGTTCTTTGCTGGGTATTCACTAACAGGGCTTACAATTGTAAATATGTAATAACTGCAGCTCAAGAGCATCTTTCACACACCTGAGAGCTAGTCTCATGAATAAAACCACCACAAGCATAAGATCTTAGTCTCCAGGACTTTATAGGAGGACAGAATCCTGTCAGTACATACAAACCCCAAACATCTACCACAACCAACCCCTTCTACTTAATTCTCTGATTCTGAGCATTTGCTCTCCCTCATTTACTTGCTTTTAAATTGGTTTTCAGAATAAAGGACCTAATTCTGCAGGCCATGTACTCAAGAGTTACTGTATCAGGGAGAAGCCTAAAAATAAAAGAAAGAAACACAAATGGAGTTAAGAGCTGGTTCAAGTTCTGCAGCTAGTTAAACTCAGAAATGCAAAAGTAAACAAAAGAAGGACTGTCTACAGTAAGAAAAGAGATAAAGTCCTCGCCTTCCAGGAAAGAAATTTATCAGCACTTCAAGACCATAAATTGACATGCATGTATAAATATTGCATTGTTTCTCTGTGGAGGACAATGTTAGTGTAAGAAACTTAAAGTGTAAATAAGAACCAAAATATATAATAGATACTGTGAAATAGGAAAAAAATATTCAAATGGAAAGCATAACTAGGGAGGGGAAATCAGGGAGGGGAGGGAAGGAAAGGAAAAGGAAAGAAAAGGAGAAGGGAAAAGAAAAAACAGAAAAGGAAAAATGTAAACAAAACTTTTGTAAATAAAGAGGGGAGAGGGGTTGTAGGGTAAGTAGGGAAATGGGGGAAAAAAGAATCAAGTTATGTCATGTACAGATACAAATTCCCTATGATGAATGTGATCAATATGTATACCTGAAATATACCAATAAACAAGTAATAAAAAAAGAAAAAAAATGTTATCAGGTAGAGTAAGCTAAACTAACAGTTTTTTCCTAGCCTCCAGGCTGGAGAAAGTTTGAAATGCTTAGGATCTGGCCAAGTAACTGATTTTATTTTTTTGTCTTTTTGAGACAGGGTCCCATTATGTAGTTCATGCTGGCCTTGAGTTCCCCTTGTAGCCCAGGCTGGTCTCGAACTCACAATGATCCTCCTGCCTCAGCCTCCTGAGTGCTGGGATTACAGGAGTGTGCCACCATGCCTGGCTCAAGTAACTGATTTTAAACTCAACAAAGCTTCCTTAGCCTTTCTAGAAAATGGCAAAACAAAGAAAGCACACAAGACTTCTATCTTCTCTTGGTGGCTATCCACCAAGAACTTTTTTTTTCCTTATTACTTTTTCTAATATACACTCTTCTAATGCCTTGTTGTCCATGATTTTATTATTCAACTTTATGAGACAACGAACTCAAATTTATACAAAATTAATTTCTTTACTACTACCTTTACTTAGTTATATTTACTAGTCTTCCTCTGTCATGTGGGTTTTGATTTCAGGAATGTGAAGGCCATTTTTGCCAAAAACCACCAACTCTTCAAGTGGGCCTGTCCAAGTGTCTGACAGGTGACTTTTTGATGTCAAGAGGCAAGTAAGTCCACCTTCATGCTCATAATAAGTCACATCATGCTAACGCCGTATTTTGAACTGTGCATCAAAGAAAGCCATAAAGACTGACTACACAAGTGCAGACCACTGATTATTCCACCTCCAATCACCTCTGGGCATACCTTAAGTCATTTTGCTTCTTTACTCCATAGACATTTCCAAACCCTATCCTTGGGGAGGTGGATTTGAATCTCAGGTCTCCCACCTCCCTGTCTGGCAGCTTTGTGAATAAACTCTTTCCTTTTGCAAAACTGGCATACAATGTGGCAGACAAAATGGGCCTGATTCAGTATGTAGTAACAGCAGAAACTGGAAACCTTATTCCCAACTTAGTACATGCACTGATTTACACAACTGAATAAAGGCAGTAATTCCAGACATTCCGAAACTTAAGGTCTATTAAATGCCTGTTGTTGAAGGCTTTGTAGAGTTTAGAATTGTTACATATGTGCAAACAAAGTCTTTCACAGTTAAGGAAGGATTTTTCTGAAGAGGGAAGGCAGTAAAACTTGTTAATATATTTTCTAAACTATAATAATAAGAAAATGGGGGCAAATGACATCACCTTTTTGTAATGGCACTTTTTTATGCCTCAAATCCTACAGGATCTTGTATTCATTCATCAAATATTTACTGAGCACCTAATACACACTAAGCACTTGGTGCAGTGAGCAAAAATCTTGCTCACATAGAGCTTAAATTCTTGCAGTAAAAGACAGGACAAAGAAAAAAGTCCACAGGCACAGTATTCAGATCATAACCAGTAAAATAAAGAAAAATCAAGTTAGGAAAGAAGAGACTGAGGGAATAGGATTACAGTTTTAAGTAGGGTGCTCAAAGAAAGTCTTGAGGAAGTCAGATTTGAATGAAGACTTAAATGAAGTTAGGCAATAAATCAGATCTTGATTACTTTAAAATGTGGCGGTTTTTGCTGTTACTCAATATGTTACCTTAGGTGAGATGTATGTTTTCAAATTTTAAAGCCCAACTTATCCCTAGTCCTTTCTCTGTGCCACCCCTGCCACTTTTCTCCCTCTTCATACCATTTTCTCATTTCCACTAGCACAAACTGGTGTGCTTTGAGCACACCTTCAACCTGTTAACTACAATAAACTTAGCAGATTTTTCTTTACTATCCTATGTATAACCTGTAGTTCTTACTTTTCTTGTATGACAATCTGGAATCTCTCCTGGGAACCCATCACCCACTGCATCACTACTCTATTTTACTCGAGACCTATTTTTGTTGCATTGACACAACTGCCCTCCTTCCAGTCATATTTTTTATATATAGTTAACAAAAAATCTTTCTAAAATGCAAAACAAAGAGGGAACAATGAAACAGCTCATTTTAAATAAACTCAAGTTTTTTGTCTCACGGAATTGAAGAATAAAGTTGCAGATAAAACTGGGAAATAGGAGAATGTTTACTGGAAGTAAGCAAAAGGGAAAAAAGCTCAGGAAGTGGAAAATGCCAATGAGGTGTTTTTTTTGTTTTTGTTTTTGTTTTTTTTTTGAGACAGAGTCTTGCTATGTAGTCCAGGATGGTATTGGAGTCACTATGCAGAGAACCTCCTGCTCAGCCTCCCAAGTGCTGGCATTACAGGCATGTGTACAATACCTCACCAGGTCTAGCCAAGATGCTTTGTCTTCACCTGACACTTTTCTTGCCTACACCTTATACAGATAAGCAGAGCCTGGGGAGTTGTTTTAAACAGTTAGAGCTTTATGGGTTTAAGATTTAAGGGAAATTAGTTATTTAGCTGGTTCACAGGAAACTGGATTCAAAGAAAACTGGTTACTCTGTTTTTCTAAGTTTTCTCAAGTCTAGCCTGGAGGTTAGGGAGCAGCTGGCACTAGCTGGCTAGCATATCTTTTTCCTGGGAGGAAAGATGCTTTCCTCTCCTCAAATTTGACTTTTATTCTTTTTTCCTGTGTGTGTGTGTGTGTGTGTGTGTGTAGGTTAACTAGCTGCTTAAATTTCTTTAAACCTAAGGGGTCAGTTTCTTTTAGCTATTTATAGGCTCTTTCCTGAGACTTGGAGCAAGACTTTGGTGTCTGAAACCTGAGCTTCCCCTCTTGTTTGGTTTTGTATAAATTTCCTAATCTTGTTAAGCACAGATTTCCTGTTCTGTGAATTCTGACAATGATACCTACAAAAACACTACAAGGCCTAAACACACTGGGCATAGTGGCACACGCCTATAATTCCAGCACCTAATAAACCGAGGAAGGATGATCACTGCTAATTCAAGGCCAGCCTGAGCTACACTGAGAGTTCAACCCCGGAACTATGTATTGAGACCCTGTTTTAAAACAAAACAAACAAACAAAAAAGGACTAAGCAAGTTATCATAAAAAAAGGACCTCAAGGTGGCATCCATAAATGTTAGTTCCACTACCCCCTTTCCTTGCAAGTTCCAACCGTCACTCTTCCTCAGAAACTATGGCATGCTACAAGGAAAAGTGATTTGAGTAATGTAAAATCACAAGACACTACAGCATCTGTGTCAAAACACACACACACACACCCCTCACCCAACAGGCTTGTAATGAGAGCACTCTCCTTCTACTGGAGGTATTTATTGGAAGACCAAGCTATGATAAGAAAGCTGTGAATTTGCACAAACTCAAAGTGAGTCAATTAGCTCTCAGCCAAGAACTGCTTGGACAAAGCCTGCTAGGACAAGTTTGCAAGTCCAGTAACTGCAGGACTCAATGTCTCAAATTTCTTTCCAAAACTCAGTTTTTCCGCAGTGCCTCTAACACACCTTTTATTTACTTTTGAGTAAATGACTATTGGGAAAAAAACATCAAAGACAGTAGTTTCTAACTACTCTGAAGAAAATATTTTTGCTCCCCAAAGATGAGCCATCATCTTTAATGAAGTGGGGACAAGGTTAGTGGAAGTCTGAAAAGCAGAGAACAGTGGCAACTACACATGCCACTCCAGGAAGATTTTCTGAAAAATGGAGCAAAATACAAATGCAGCAGAAGACACTAAGAACTGAAATTCTCTGAGGAAGCCACATCTGCATATTGACCCTGGCTGATTAGAATATTGTGACTGCGGAGAGACCAAATTTTACAGATTAACAGCCAAAATTATCTTGGGCAATCTTTAGCCCCCTTTAATAGTCACTTACTACACATTTCTGTATCAGATCCGACATCTAGCTAAAACTCTCTGAATATATCCCTAAGCTTGGCATACCCAGAGCTCCACCAGCCCCAGAGCTAAGAATGTTATACACCTGCAAACTATGTAAGATTGTCCCACCTTACTGCCGTTGTCTACCTACTGTTCCCACAAATGTAACTGCAAATATATTGACTTATGACTTTCATTTTATGGCTATAGAAGCTCATGTGTAGCCAGCCATGGTGGCACATACCTATAATCCCAGCTCTCTAGGAGGCTGAGGCAGAAGGATTACAAATTGAGCCCAGCCTGGGTAATGTATGATTTAACACTTGATGTTATTTTACATCAAAAAGGTCACCAGGTAAGAGTTTTCAAGCAGATGGGAACCATAATCCAAGGCTTGCAAACTTTGGCTCAAGCTATTAACTCATTTTCCAATCACTCGCAGAACATTTTAAAAATGCCATGAATGATTTCAGAGAGAAAAATGTTTCTGACTGAAGTTTACTTTACTAATAGCCACAATCACATGGAAAGCACTTTGGTAGAGATCATGGAGAGCAAATAATGAATATCAGTATTTCTTGCTCCTAGCTAGAATAATTCTAACTGGCCACTCTTCCAAATGTTAAAACATGCTTTTAGAGCCATAGGATAGAATAAACATTAGAGATGTCATGAATAGAAATGTGATACTAAGATCTCATAATTCTGTATATTGCATGTTGTGGCTAGAAAACATAAAGGGTTAAGGATCAGCTGGGATGAGGAGGTAGGAAGGTCTCAAGTGCAAAACCAGCCTTGGGCATATAGTGAGTCTGAAGTCAGTTTGAACTATGGAGTGAGAACCCACCTTAGAAAGCCAAATTATAATTGGCAAGCAAAATACAATCTCTGGTATCTGAAATTGAGACACCAGGAAAACAAAAGCTTGGTGAAATTAAAAAAAAAAAAGAATCAAAAGGGAGTTGATAGGAAAACTACTACAGAGAAGCTGGAAAAATGCCACAACACAGACAAAAGAATGAAGCAGACTAGAAAGCTAACCCCAGTTCCTGAGAAGGGAGACCTGTCTGCTAACACAAGGTAAGCCGGGAGAGGGCTGGCAGCTCCAGGAAGAAGCAACAGACCAGGCTGGCAGCGCTAGCTCCAAGAAATGCCCACAGTTACTCAAAACTACAAAATACAGTGTGGGGTTTGCTCTGAAAATGACTCCTTCTGCATGGCCAGCTAGGGTTGCACAAGAAATTCAATGTAGTGCCTGCCATAATTGAGAAGGCATCATCAGGAGACGTTTTGTTTAAGGGTCAGCTACAGCACAATCACATTTCTGGATTTCTGGAGGCACTCTACCACAGTGACTGGATGGAGGATGGCCACAAGAGACAGCCATAGAGAGGGTGTAGACTAGATATAAACCCCCTAAGAAGTCTAAGCTCCAGCTGAAAAGGGCACAGGGGACCTGTCCTCCACTGTGAGAAGCCAGACCAGTTTTGAGTCGATTTTGGAGAGGAGCTGGGTCTGAAAATGCCAGCATTAAGTCCAGAGGACTGCTTGACACTCTACCCTACCCCACTGTGTATATCCAACACAGAGCTCAGTGGTCTGGCTGCTTTCTCCATCTGCCAACATGATCAGGGATTTGCCTCTGGTTGGAAGAGTACCATAGCTGGGGTGTATGACCAAAGCAGCCTCTGGAGCAGGAGGGAACCTCACAAATCTACAGACTATAAAGCTAGGCAGAGAAAGCTATGACTTGGAGCACATAGTGACACAGAAACTGGGGGCACCTCAAGTGAATACAGCCCTAGTGTGGATGCCACTGACCAATCATGCCCAGCAAAAAAGACAGGGCAGGATTTAATATTCATATATAAAAATGTGAATACAGAAACAAAATAGGTCTTAGTGACCATCCCTCTCCCACATCTGGTGAATTTCAATACTGAATACCCTGGGGAAAAAAAAATCACTCACAAACAAGAATTTTGGGGAATTCACTTTTCCTTTTTTCCATTTTTTTTTTTTTTCGGGATTTGCACATTTTTTCTCCTTTTTCTTCTTTATTTTCCTCTGTTTTTTCTTTGCTGCTACTTTTATCTAATTCTATTAATTTTCTTTTCTTCATTAGTAAGATCCTTAGGTGGACATGGTGGTGTACACCTGTAATCCCAGCACTCAGGAAGCTGAAGTGGGAGGATTCCATCGAATTTGAGGCCTGCCTGAGCTACATAGTGAGTTTAAGGCCAGCCCAAACAACATAGTGAGTTCAAGGTCAGACTCTGCGCCTCAAAACAAACAAGACAAGACAAAATCTCACTTTTTTCTCCTGTCTCATCTTCATTTTCTTTATTTTTCAAATTTTACTTCATGCATTGTATCCTTTCCCACCACCTTCATCTTTACTAGTATTACAGTTAAGATGAACGGACAAAGAAAATGTAGTATTTATAAACAATGGAGTGCTATTCTGGTATAAAGAAGTATAAATGGGTCATCTGTAGGAAAATGGATACATCTTGCAACCATAATATTAAGTGAGAGAAATCAGATACACAAGCTTATCTAGCCCACGGTTTCATACAATAATAAACTCAAAGCATAAATAATTTAAAGAGCAAAATAAAAGACAAAAGGAAATAAGGAGATCTTTTCCAAAAGTGAAAGGGATCTGAAGATGAAGGGAGGGGATAGGAGGAGAGGAAAAGTAAAAAGAATAAAGATGTGTTATGTACATATACCAGATCCTCACAATGAATGTAATTATTATATACTGCAAACATGTACCAATCAAATTTTTAAAAGAAAAAATAACCAAAACAAAATGAAGGAAGGGGGTGGGGCAAAGGGAACTCCATATAAATATTCAAGAAGGTAGACAATGACAACATGCAGATTTGAATATTTTAAAATCGGTGGAACATCTAGAAGCAGTATTTAGATGACAACTGGTGACAAGATACCAAGAAAGTGTGAGATATCAAAGCTAAAAAAACAGACCAAGGAGCCACTTCTATGTATGAAACAGTAAAAAGCACAAACTGGCAGTTTGGAAATAAAAATTATAAAAAGCCATTATGATTAAACTCCTGCACTGGGCCCCAACAAACCAGGTGAAGAATTAAAATGGAGCCACTTTTAAAGTTTCATTGCACTAAGATGAAACTGACCTGTTTATCTGACCTTCTGAGAAATCAGCATCTGAGAGATAAACACTCAACTCTCCCAAATAGGACAATTTCTACTGGCATAATTAATATCCTTCTTCAGTACTTTAATCCTTATACCAAAAAAAGGTAATCTAAAGTAGCCTGATGTTAACCAAGCAACTGTTTTTCTGTCTCCCTGCCCTCGCCTTACAAGGAATAAGTCTGAAATGACCAATTTACTTTTCATGTTCTTTTGTCTACCTTCTTCAGTCCATTTTCTATCCAAAAAACCAAACTCTTCTGCTCAGCTCCCTTGGAACACTTATTCAATTTTATGGAATAAAGAACTGTCAAATTCTACACTCAAAACATAATACCAACTAATATCCAAACTGTCCTAACTTTGTCTTTTGATAAGGGTTTGGATCAATCTTGTGGATGCATCTTATTGAACCACGCACAGTATTTAAAAACTGGGAGACTGAATGTTTAGAAGTCTCCATGACCCACCTCCCACCCCAATATCAGGTGTTGAACTCAAAGCCTTCACACTGAGCAGCATCCCCAGTCCTTTTTTTAACTTTTTATTTTGAAACAATGTCTAATCAAGTTGCTAAATTACCTAGTGGTTTAAAATTTGCAATCTCCCTATTCAGCCTCCCAGAATGCTGGGATGGATTGTAGGTATGTGTCACCACACCCAGCTTGAGTCGTTCCTTTTGCTGAAAAAAAAAAGAAGTTTTTAATTCCTCAAGTAATCTCTATCCAGGGCATGCATCTTCTAGTTTAAGACAGGACAAGGTATCAGTAATTATCAACTGACATTTAACACTGAGCTTATATTGTGCTTTGTCTCATAATAGAGAAGTAATTTTTGTACTTATGTGTCTTTGAGAAGTATTGGTGGAGTTTAGGCATGCCACCCCAAAATACGCTGCTTTGACATATTATTTACTTTGAGTTAAGGACACTTGAAAAGCAGCAGATTCAAGAAGGCACTTTGACTTTCTTTTTTTCTTCCTGAAAGCAGGAGATAAAACTCCCAGGAGAAAAGTGTCCTCCCAGTACCAGGAAGAAAGAAGACATTCTTATCACCAGAGACAGAGAGTACAGGCAGGATAAGAGAAATCTATACAGATAAACCTTGTTAAGATAGCTCCTAGTCATTTTCCCAAGATTAACTGCCCTGGTCTAGACCCTTTTGTTTTGTCACATTTTCACAATTTACTACTATTTGCCAAACCCAATATATAAGCTTTTGGCCCTATCTGCTTCTCAAGGTCTTCATTTTTCTTGTGGGGCTCCCATGAAAAAATTACTAAATAAAATGTGTATGTTTCTCTGCTGATACTCTGTTTTCTATCAGTTTAATTATTAGGTTCAACAAGAGATTCTAAGCACATAGGAGAAATTTTACCTCTACATTTTAAAGCAAAACCTTCCTTTTTTTCCTCATACTTGGTCCATGTATGGTGTTAAAGGAGAAATTTTACCTCTACATTTTAAAACAAAACCTTCATTTTTTTCCTCATACTTGGTCCATGTATGGTGTTAAAGCTAGTTCCCCAAAATGAGAAGTAGAGAGTACACACGAGAAGTAACAACAATAAATCCAAATCCCTGAGTTTGGTCACTGCAAAGGTGGCAGGATCCAAATTGGAATGCACAGAACCTTTAACCTGGCAGATTCAGTTCTATAGATATAATCATATAGGAGCTAAATAACTTATGTTCAATGTTATTCTTTGTAGCACTATTTGCCAAGAGCAAAAGATCAGTAATAACCTAAATAGTTATCATTGGGGGACTACATAATAAAGAAGTTATGGTATAAATATAAAACATAGCCATAAAAAATAAGGAAATTCCCTATATGTTATTACGAGACAGATTCCAAGTAAAAGAACAAGAAGGGTATAGTGTTTAAATTATAGGAGGGGAAGTTGGTAATTTTGGGAAGAAGACAAAGTAGACTTTTCATTGGCTATGTTTTTATAACTTGAATTCTGCAGCAGGTATTGACACCTATTCAAAAATTATTTTTCATATATGAAACAAGTTACCTGAGCTGGTTTCAAGTATGATTAAGAATTCAGTAACTATTAGAAATAGTGTGACAATGACCTCTCCCCTCTACATATATGCTATTGTGCCTTATGGTTCAAGGATAATGAAGATTTCAAGGGGAATCTAGAGGTGGTGCAGGGAAGAAGAGAAAAGAATGAGATGAAGGAGAATGAGACAATGGAAGAAATGGCATGATGTCCTTTTCCATCTGCCTTTTTGAACTGATTGTGGGCCCAGAAGAAGAAATGGGTAAATCCCAAAGATAAATCTTTTTGAGAGACTGAAACTATGGGCACCAACTGCTGCTTTGGGACTTAGGAACAAAGGGTGGCATGGAGAGAAGATGGCAGCTTTTAATTCACCCCTCCACTCTGAAGGCCAGCAGCCCTGAAATAGCATCCCCAGCACTGTTACATCCCTCACAGAGGACCCAAAAAACAGTGGCAGTGATAAGGTACCATACTGGCATAGCCATAGGGCGGATGGACTGCCTGAGGTGGCTGCGAGGAAAGAATATTCACTGTTCTTGAATCACGCTACACTCCATTCAAGGACTCCCAGCAATACTTTGGAGGGTTCTGAAAGCAATACTTTTGAGGGTCTTGTGTAAGCAGGAGAAAAATGTAAGTCAGATGGTCCATCTGTCTGCATTGACACAATTACAATACAAAAATATAGAAGTGTTATGAAGAGAAATGAAATAGAAAACAATATTCTGCTAAGAGAGCCAAAAGGAAAGTCTTACTGGATTTTTGAAACTTAGGCTAGGAAGCAGAAGAGAAAAAAATAAAAACATGAGGATGGCTGGAAAGAGGTTACTCAAGGCTCTGCTGGGAACCAAGCACACTTAGTTATGCAGCACCTACTTTCCAAAGTGAAATCTTTCAAATGCCTTAAAATGTTTCTTTTCTAAGCCATTGAAAGCAATGAGATCATGTTCTTGATTAAGTGCCAGCTTTTTATCCCCTGCAACCCAGATTGTTGAAGTTAAGAAAAAAAAAATTAGAAGAATAAAATAAAAATGTGTGAAGGTATGGAAACTTGGGAACAGAAAACAGGGAAAAACAAATATATTTTAATAACCTGATGGCAAAAAATTATGGAATAGTTTGTTTTTAAAGTTAACAGCATCTTGCTTTTTTCTAAAAATATAACGATGTATTCATCTCAATTCATTTAACTATTTTCCTATTCCATTTTACCCAGAGTTAAAGTAACATAGAATTTCTTTATGCCCTACAGCACAAAACAGTTATGAATATACAGATGAGTCATTTGTGAGAGATAGAATTTGCACTAAAGCCAGAGCTTGCTACACCATTAAAAAGATATTTAAAGGCTAACCTTTGGTCATTTTGGTTCACATGCATTTCATAAGTGAAAACAAATGATATGCCCTACTCTAAACAATGAATAGTAAAGAGTATTTCTAAGATAAGCAAGTAGTCAAATAATCAAACTTTGTCTTGAAAGTTATAGGATAAAATGGTTTTAAAAAAAATACCATGTATATTTTGTATTCATCACAATGCTTTTCACCTATATCAGTAGCTATTTAATGTAATTTTATATTTCGATAGGGCCTTTATATTTTTCAAAGTACCTTTATGTTTATCATTTGATATTTAAATGCTCAACATGGTAGACAGGCCTGATTTCATCCAGTCATACAGATGCTCAAATAGACATATTAAAGTTGAGATAAATTAGAAGATAGAAATAGAATGCAAAGATCAACAACTCCTGACTCAAGCCTTATCAAAAAGTTGTCTGTAGATCATTATTCACCTATCTCCTCTATATTTATTAAGCAAGAACAGTGTTCCAGGAACTATCTTAACCCTTAGGAAAATAGTTTCAACCTTTATGTAGCTTCCAGTTTAGTGAGAATCATTATGTAAATAGTCATGCAAATAAATGCAGAACTACACTTAAGATGAATACTATAATAGGGTATTGAATACTATGAGAACATATACTGTGAGGAAACTGATCTTGTAAGAGGGTCCCTTAGGATTTTATGAAGTTCAAATCTGAGATTTAGACATTACATACACAAAGTAAACAAACATTACATACACAAAGTAAACAACAAATCTAGGGAATGGAAACATGTGCAAAAGACCTATTCTTATGGGAGGAGTTGCACAAAATGCAAGAGACTAAAGGAAGAACAATATAGTTAACACAAAAATGACAACTTTCTGTGGACTCACAGCTCTTAAGGGAGAGGCAAGGGTATTTTTTGTTGTTGTTGTTGCTGTTTTCGTTTTTTAATAAACTTTCTACCTAATCTCTGACACCGTAAGGTCTGAGTGACTCTTTCCCTCATCTAAAAAGTTTCATAATATCTATATGTTTCACTTAGAAACTTGGGCAAAATGAAAACAATTCAAAAGAGAATTGTTTCACCTATTCCAAAGTCACAAATTATCTGTAATCAGGTCTTGTATCACTTTTAATTTAGGGAATAAAGGAAGAATTCATGAAACTGAAACATTTGACTTGTTTTACCAAGTGGATTTAATGTCTCTAAAGAAGATACTCTCCATAAAGAAATGAAGACATTGAAAAGATACATAGGAGCGTAAATATTTTATTTTACTGCAGCCCTTCCTTAGTGCCATTTGTTTCTAAAAATATCGTTCCCATACTATCCTAAAGTCACAGAAGTCTGGTACCTTACAAATCTTTATTTAATTTTATACTCACAACAAATTCTATTAGGCTGCAAGGGTAGATAATTTCTCTATTTTGTAGATAAAGGCAGTTCAGAGAGACTGACTTACACACAATCACATTTCAAGACTGCTCTTTGCTTTTAACATACAGATTACTGGTCATGATGTTCCACATGCACCAGTTTGTTATCTAAAATATGGGGAACTAAAGTAGTCCTGAGACCTTAAATACATCTAAACTCTACTAGGATAATTTTATATAAAAGCCAATTATCTTGGCTGTAAGTAAGTGAAGGTAATGAGCAGAAGGTCTCAAGACTTCAGACAGACACAGAGAAGTAACAGAAGGAGGGAGACTGGCTGATGCGTTTCAGTGACACTGAGTAACTGAAATATGCAAGAGAACAACTTGTAGGGTGGGGTGGGGAACTAAACAAAGTAGGCAGCACAATAGAGTATAGAACAAAAATGAATAGACAAGACATAAGCTTTGGTTCAAACAGCAGATTCTACTGTTTTAAAGTCATTTTCAGTTTTCTTCAAGATGTTGCCTTTAGGAAAACTGATGATTACAATTCTAAATCTATGCTGTTCTTAGCCATCAAGAATATTTATTCCCTTTTTTTTCTATTATCAGTATGATATAAATAATCTCGCTTTTAATAAATATTAATTTTCTACTTTGTGCAAAATATTATGGAAGATACAAAGACAAGGTCCTCAATCTGAAGGTTTATATTTTGGCAACAGCAGGAGATACTATGAATACATCATAAAATTGATTCAAGAAAAATCCTTGGGACATACTGTGTTCCTTCCTGACTGCCCTCCTTCCTTTTTAACTTTCTTATTTTTTGTTTCCCTTCCTTGTTTTGTTTTGTTTTGTTTTGTTTGTTGTAGTAGTGGTAGTGCTGAGGATTGAATCTAGGTCTTCACCAAGGGCTCCAATCTCGAGGTTTATGTTTTGGCAACATCAATATTGGTACTTATGAATACATCACAAGATTGATTCAAGAAAAATTCTTGAGATGTCTTTCTTTCCTTGCTTGCTTCCTCCCTTCTTTCCATCTTTCCCTCTTTTCTAACCTTCCTCCTCTAATTTTGGGCTGTTGTGGGAGCAGGGATAGTAGTGCTGGGGATCAGGTAGGTGTTATATCAGTGAGCGACAACCCAAGTCCTTGTGTCTTCATAAACAGAAACTACTTTTTCTATGGAAGAACAAAAATCTCAATAAGAATAAGAGAATTCTATTGCATACAGAAACTGATTCAAGGAACTAGATACTTCTGGCTTATGAATCTACCTGGCCTACAGGAAGTACTTAATGAAGTGATGTTATAACATAATCTTCCGTAAAGGTATCATAAGGTTAGAAAAAACAGAATAAAAATAATGGCTAAATGCTAATGTGAAAAGCAAAAGCTCATTGAGTATAAATAATAAACAGTAACTTATTACTTACTAGACACTAAAAGATTTAGGCCAGCTGGGCATGGTGGTGCACGCCTGTAATCCCAGCACTTGGAAGGCTTAGGCAGGAGGACTGCCAGGAGTTAGAGGCCAACCTGGCCTACACAGTGAGTCCCTGTCTCAAGAATAAATACATGCATAAGATTTAGATCATCTGTACAGAAATACTTCAGCTCATTTCAAAACTTGGGTTGGGAGGATAACTCAGCAGCACAGCACCTGCCTGGCAAACACAAGGTCCTAAGTTCAATTCCTGGCACCAAGAAAAAAAAAAAATCCTCCAAAATCTACAGAACCAGTTTATAAATCTCTTTCCAACTCAATTAAACCATCCTTAATATCTTCCTTGGCTCAAAAGGTGATGATACATCAATAACTGACAAAAGAAAAATGATTAACTTTTTTTCCATCTTTCCTCTCTACTATCTCATATCCCACCTACCTAAAATGAAGAAAATTGTATTAAATAAAATTTTATATGGCATTTTTTTAAAAAAAGTAGAACAGATACATTATTTTCTCTTTTCTTGTCCCCAAGCCCTTAATTTGACTTTTTGAAAGTGGTCTAGGTTGCTGTTGTCTTTTAACCCTCTGGTTCAGTGATGCTTCATAGAAAAAGATTCCTAACTTCTGTAATCCAGAAACTTTAAATTGACTGAAAGGGAAAAACTGCACAAGAGAAATTATTTTTTTAAAAAACATTGTTCCTTTGAAACTGCCTAGCTCTGCTAGCTGCTTAATGGCTTTATGATTATTTTCTTGACCACTGTAACCATGAGAGCATAACCAAACATGCAGGATGCCTGATGGTACCATTGAACCAAGCTTCAGGAACTAACTGGTGATCATTAATCTACCCTTGTAACTGATGATCTCACCCTGTTAGCTAATCAGAAGAACTGCAAGGTTGTTCTGTCTTGCCTTTGTAGCTCCTTTATACATCCTATTTATGCATCATATAAAAGCCCTAGACTACGGAGATCAGGGCCTGATACTCTGGGAATGATCCTTATCAGTGCCCATCGATGTAAACAAATCTGCCTCCAAATCCTGGGTGTAGTTTCAGTATTTCTGCTTGCCATTGCATGATAATGGATACATCTCCAATATTAAAATGCTTGGGCATTAAAATAACTTATTTTCTTTGTACAAAGACAAGTGGATTTGTGAAGCCATAATTTGTCTCATTTGGCATGAAATCATTCTTATTTTAGCTCAAAGTGCCTAGTATGTTCTTATAAAACGCTTAACTATTTTTCATTTCTCACAGAGGATAATTAACATGTTTTAGAGTGTAGCTGAATCTTGTTAAAACCAAGAAAGTTCATGGAGGAAATTTTCAGGCAAAAGGTACACTTGTGACTAATCAGTTTTACTATTATACTTTTTATTCTCCTTGAAATAACTATAATTTGTGGGAAAGAAAAGTTTTTTTCATACTTACCATTTATCAAGGGAAGAAACTAGGATCAGCTACGTCTAAATAATAATATACTAAACAATAGTAATGGCACTTACATGTATTTTATATCTTTTTTTTTCATTTGACCTTTACTGTAAAGGAATTCTATATGGCAGACATTAGCATTATCATCTCAAAAAAAAAAAAGAAAAGAAACGAAAACAGGCTCAGACAACATGCAAAACACTAATTTACTAAGTAGTATCTTTGATAAATGTCAGAGTTAGAATTATAGGAAAAACTCCTGAATGTAAGGGCTGCATTCTTTTCTACACTACACTGAATTGACAGATTGCTAAATAAAGTTACAAATTACACCTACCTTAAAAGGCACACCCATTTGTACTGGGACCTTGTTGCTCTTCTATCAATGCCTTTAGAAGAAAACTCCAATTTGATTAAATGGAATTCATCAATATTCTATTTTTCATGCTTTTGGGTTCCTCTCTAAGAAATCTACCCTTAGCAAAGTTATGTTTTCTTTTGTTTCTTCTAAAATCCAGCTTCGGCTCTCAGTTTAGGGTTATAGTCCATTATCCATTCAAGTTCATTTTTGTCTAGCTTAAGTATCAGGGTTTCCTCCCCTTCCTCCTCACATTAGAACACTTGTCCTTCACCACCATTTGTTTAACAAATTACTTAGGCACCTTTGTCAAAAATTGTTGATCATAAAGATGAAGATTTTGCTAGACTATATTCAATATCTCTGTCTTCACTTTAACACCACTCTCTTCATTACCATGATTTTACATATGCTACATCAAAATCAAGTTGTGTAATCCCTCAAAAATTGGTACTATAAAAAATTAGGTTATCATGTATTTTCTGTATTTCCACATATATAAGGCTCAGCTTACCAAATTCTTTTACAAAAGAGCTTCTGGATTTTTTGTTTGTGGCACTGTGGCCTGCCATATACTAGCAAATGCTGTGTCGTTACATCCCTACTCCCACCCCACCCTTTTTTGTTTGGGAGGTTTGGGATAAGATCTCAGTTGGGCTTGAATTTGCAGCAATTCTCCTGCCTCAGCCTCCCATGGTGGGATTACAGACATGCGCCACCATGCCCTACAATCCTACTCCTTTTTCATATTTTGAGACAGTGCTGCTCAATTTCGGGGTTGACCTCAAATTCACAATCCTCATGCCTCAGTCTCTGGAGTAGCTGGGATTATAGACATGCACTGCTGTTCCTGGCTCTCCCTGCATTTTTACTGAGATTGTGTTTAGTCTATAGGTTATTATGAGAAAAACTAAAAACTAAAATTTCTGTGTTATTGAATCTTCTAACCCACAAATATACTGTATTATATATCTCCATTTATTTAGATCTTCTTTAATTTATGTCAGCAGTGTATTGAGGTTTTTAGCATCAGGTCTTCTACACATTTATTATTTATTCTTAAGTATTTCAGGTTTTTGGTGTTTTGTTACTGCTGTTTGGTAGTGCTGGAGCAACTCTGGAATGTCCTCTACCTGAGTCACTCTCAGCCCCGTTTTTTATTTTATTATAACATAGCATTGTTATACTTCTTTTTAAGTTATAACTGTTAGTATGAAATAAGATATAAAATTAAAACTGATTTCTGCATATTGACTTCATGTATCCTGTTACTTTGATAAACTGAATAGCTCTAGAAGCATTTTTTAATGGATTCTTTAGGGTTCTCTACAAACACAATCAGGTGCTTAATTATAGGGAGAAAAGAGGAAAGCATTCAGTTTTTTGGTATGATAGTTTTAGGCATTTTACAAACTTTTTTTTTTTTTTTTGTCTTTTGAGTCAGGGCCTCATTGTGTAGTGGAGGCCAGCCCTGATATCATTATGAGGCCCCAGCTGGCCTCAAACTTGCAGCAATCCTTCTGCTTCAGCCTCTCAAGAGCTGAGATTACATGTGTGCACCACTACACCTGGCAATACTCTATCATTTTAAGGTCTTTTTTTATACCTAGTTTGCTGAATTTGGGCTCTTTGTTTTTAAAACATGAATCATATTTTTCTGTCTCTAGTGAAATAATAACATTTTTTTTTTTACTTTGGAAAATGCTAAACCAATCTTAGATTTTTTTTGTCACTGTATCAGTTATGTATTAAGAATTTACTGTATTGATGGATTTAATTGGTTAATTTGTTAATAATTTCTTAATGTTTTAAGGATTTCTCAATGTGTTCCTTAGGGATACTGGCCTACAGATTTCTTTGCTTGTCATGTCCTTGATTTGGTATTAAAGTAATTCTGACCCCACAAATCGTGTTGAGAGTGTTAACTTCTATCTTTTTTTTTTTTTGCTTTTTGTCTTTCTGAGATAAGGTTTCACTATGCAATTCAGACTACTCTTGAACTCACTGTGTAGCCCAGAATTCATAGTGATCCTTCTGCCCCAGCCTCAAATTGCTAGGATTATAGGCACACACCACCATACCCAACCTCACTTTGATTTTCTAGAAGAGTTTATGACAACTTGTTATTTACCGTGAAGCCATCTGATTTCAAATTTTCTTTGTGAAAAGGTTTTAATTACAAATTCAGTTTCTTTCTTTTTTGTCATTTTGACATAGGGTTTTGCTGTGCAATTCAGGTTAGCCTTGAACTCACTTTGTTGCCCAGCCTGGCCTCAAACTCAGAATGATCCTCCTGCTCAGCCTACTAAGTGCTGAGATTACAGGCATATGCTACCACACCCAGTGACAAATTCAGTTTTATTAGTAGACATACAGGTTTTCAGATTATCTATTTCTGCTAGAGTGAGCTTTGCTAATTTGTGTACGTCCACTCAGAAATCTGACCATTTACTTATGCTGTCAGATTTACTAGCAAAAAGTTGCTCATAATATTTCTGTCATTATTCTTTTGGAGGTTCTAACAGGGGAGCAGAGCTACTTGTATACCCTTGAGAAGAAAACTGTCCTTCTCTATTGAGGGTGGTCATCCTCTTTCACTGAGCATGCAGCTTCAGGAGGGACACACATGGAGTAGTGAGGGAGGAAGGGGACACCTGCCCAGGCAAGTCAGCTCAGCAGAATCAACCCTGGCAATCAACGGGCTGACGGACTTACAGCCAGATTGCCCTCACATCCTCTTATTATTCTTTTAATGTTTGTAGGATCTGTGGTGATATCCCCTGTTACTCTATTGATGATTTTTAAACAATTACTAACATATTTTTGTAAATATATCAACAGAAATATTAAGGATTACATCAACATAATATCTACAAAAGCTATAGAAATGTCAATATATGATATTAATTTAACCATAAAACATTACATAATTATGAGGAAGACAAGAAAAAGAATACAAGAAAACAAAGATAAGATACCTCAGTAGTGCTGGGGATGTAGCTCCATGATAGAGTACTTGCTTAGCATTCACATGGTCCTGATTTTAGTCTCCAGCATCCTATTTCCAACTCAGTAGGGAGGGCAAGTTTGGTCCTATATCAAGCTAATCAATGAATTCAGCTCTGAATCAGAATCAGAAGGAACTTAGTATTTATATCCTTCATGTTTCTTTTAAGATGCTTTCAAACAGCAACCACTTTCTTAATGAAATGGTGAAGATTCTCAGGAAGATGAGCAAGTCCTTTAGAATGATTACTGCCCATAACAAAACATACTTGTGCTTGTACAATACTACTGAGTCCCTTTGGATCATCACACTGATTTGTGACAGAATTCCTATTTGGCCAGGGTATACAGTTTTCCTTTGCATGTCAGATGTCAGCCTCAACCAGATGGGGATGCTGCTACAATATGTGACCCATGATGGCAGTGGTCTTGCAGAAATAAAGACTGGTAATTTGGGCCTTCTTTTTTTCCAGTCAATCTAGATGCTCGTGGATATTATTTATGTTTTTCCCACAGAATCAGCTTTTGGTTTAATTGACTTTGTTTTCTATTTCACTGATTAACTTTCTTTTTGCTTATTTTGAACTTACTTTTCATCTTTATCTAGTTTCCTAAACTAGTAACTTACATCACCATTTCAGCAGTCATGTTAGTTCACAGGTCTCTGCTACAATAGATGATTAAGTTTAAAGAGCCTGATTCACATGGGAACCTAAAACAGAGCAAGACAGCTTGAATTTGGGGAAGTATGAACATATTTTGCATACAGGAGGAGAACGAAACATTTACAGTCTGCAGGGGGTGGACTGAGCTAATTATTTTCAGAGGTCATAATAACTGCTTCCTTTTAACATAACTTTGACCTTCCTGCCATCCAAAAACAGGACTGGAACTTGGCTTTTACTCATCAGAAGTGAGGTTATAAAACCTAAGCCTCTGCTAACTTCAGTTTGCTACTTCATTAGAGAACTACCCTTAGATCATCAAGTAAAGATAATGGTCTAGTTTACTGTGAGTTGTAGAGGAGATCCAAGTGCCCCAAATGACAGACATGCAGTTAAGGTCACCTTGGGCATTCTAGCCTAGCCAAACCTCCAGTACAGCCATGTGCATTAGCCCAGGCAAAACCACAGAACAGCAACCCAGCCAATCCTCAAAATCATGACAAATAATAAATACTTGTCTTAAATCACTAATTTTTGAAATGGTTGGTTACTCTACACTTACCCAAAAACTACCCAGCATTGACAGAAAAATAGATGAAAAAGCTTTTCTGTTGAAGGAGCTTATAATAAGGGTACTATATTTAAAGGATTAAACTCAACTGAAATACTGCTAAACTTAGTTTTTAAAAATCACAAAAATAAAGGGGAGGGGTTGAGGTAGACAAACTTAAATAAGGGCTTCCTGTAAGTTCTATGCTAGCTTTGCATTATTTGTCAATGTTTTCTAGTCCCTGCTCTCTTTAGAAAACAGAGCTTACAATTCATTCTCAATGCTAATACTTTTAAACTATAATTCAAAACTTGTCATGTCCCTATTAAAATCTTGTAATACTACATAAAGTAAAATTTAAATTTCCTTTCATATTGTACACTGTCTTACAAGATTTGGTCTCTACCCATTACTCACCAGGCCCTAGGCACAAGAGCCTTCTTTCTGATCCTTGAATACTCAAAGCTCATACCTATTTTAGAGACTGTTTATTCTGTCTAAAACAAGCTGTTCATAGCTGGTTCCTTTTACTGCTTAAGTATTAAGTTTCTAAAGAAGACTTCTTTCAACTACCCAATCTAAAATGCTACCATAACTCTGATATTCTTTTAGCATTTAACTACCATCAAAAGTTAGCTGTTTGTAATATCTGTCTTCCTAATTCTATCAAAGGAGAGATTATCTCAAGCTTATTCACCATTATATTGCCAGGACCCTCAGCACCCAGCTCACTGGAAGTGGTTAAACATTTATTTTCTAATAAAGTATGTAAAGATAAGACACTAGTTTTTGGACTCTCATCCCTCTCCCACTGGGGAAGAAGTAACATCAAGGTTTCTACTAACGATAATTATTCTAAAAGTACAAGAAAAATTTAATAATTTGTCATCCTTAACTAAATGGGCTCTATGCCAGCACAACCCCTGTACACTGAGTTACAGGTGAGGATTACATATGAGCACATATAACTAATGATTTACCAATTAGCTTTTATGGACAGTTTACACTTTAGTTTTCTTTCCAGGAGAACTAAAAACACAACATAAACCTGAAAGCCAAGTTTCAAGCTTATATAGAGAAAAGGCAGTGAGATAGATGTGTAGAGTGCTAAAGGAATCTCTAGGTGTGAAACAATCACTTCTGTTGAAAACATAGAATCTAGGGCTGGGGATTTAGCTCAGTGGCTTAAGCACCTGCCTGGCAAGTGCAAGGTCGTGAGTTCGACCTCTGGTACAAAAAACAAAACAAAACAAAACAAAAAAAAAAGAAAGAAAGAAAGAAAGAAAACAGAATCTAAGAGTGGGAACTCACTCTTTTTTGGTGGAAGGCAGGAGAAACATACATGTTCATCGGTCTTACTAATCCTTGAACATAATCTCACCTTTGATCATAAGCTTTTTCCCATAAAAAAAATTACATGCAGAATTTTTCATTTTTTAAAAATCAATTCCACTTCTCAAAGTTTTGCCAAAATGCTTTCAGAAGCATTAGAAAGTATGAGAAAGCATGACACAAAATGGTGGCTGATAGATGTCGCTCAGTGGCAGAGCACTTGCCTATTATGGGTAAGCCCTGGGTTGGGGTGGGGGAGAGAGAGAGAGAGAATGAATTACTTAAAATGGTTTAAAATACAAAGACATTTATTTCATGCATCAAGAAGGATCACCAGTTGCAGCCCAGACTGGACATTGTAGTAAGACCCTTTCTCAAAGTAAAAATAAAAATAGGGCTGAGGATGGAGCTTGTTCCAGATCTTAGGTTCAATTAAGGCAGCTTTGGAATAATCTGACAACTCTTATCAAAGAACCCAATCTTTCCCTTTTCCCACTCTGTTATACTCATCGAAAAACAATAGCTTAGTGTTCCTAGGCTATTGATAGGGTCATGCACAGGTATGCCAACCTACAGTATAAGAAAATCAGGACTACTGAAGGGCAAAAGGAGGAAACCACTGATTAGGCAATTACTATTACGAAGGTCGAACACAAATATTGGTATTTAAAAAGTCTTTCCTGAGTATTCCTGTCTTCTATGACATTTCATATTTAGTTTATATAACTGACATTTTAAGCTATGCTTCTGATGTAAGATTAGAAATTATTTTTACAGATATCTATACTGCAGAAATACACCAAAGCAAGTTTATTTTTACATATATATGAAGACATCTATATAAATGTATGTAAATCTTAAGTCACAGGAATGTTTAGAATAATGAGATAGTGGAAACAATCCACACGTTCAGTAAAAAATTACTGCTAAGTATACTATGACACAGTTACAGGATTCATTAATGTATATTCTTAGGAAAAAATGTGAAAAATCTAATGACAAGAAAAATGTTCATAATATCATGTTAAAAGAGAAAACAAACCATATGTTGCTTCTTGTTTCCTTAGAGCATCTGAGCAAAACGACAGAACGATTATGTCACAATTGGTAAAATAGTCATTTGAATTTCAGTATCTTGGCCTTAAGGACGCAACTACAAATTGGGGTCAGATAAAGGTAGGCCCACAGTTACTATTAGTTGATTAATAAACGTTAGAGTATAGAAGACCCAGAAGGCTACTCTGACTTCCTGGCTTGGTTCTTGATCAATAGCTGCTACTTGTCAGGCCCCTCTATTTCAGCCCTGGCACTAAAAATTCCAAGTGCTTCGGCATATTGAACAAAGTATAGATGTGTAATAAATGCAAGGTAAAAACCAGGACTGGGAGCACAGTCTGTAGAGTGCTTGTCTACCATATTTAAGTTCTTGCATTCAACCCTCAGTACATACACACAAACACAAAACAAAAACAAAAGCAGGTTAGGTATAGATTACATTTACTTAGTTTACCTGAAATTTCTCCTCTGTTTGATGCTTTAGGTGCACCTTCAAACTTTGTTACTTTGATGCTTTCTTTTGTCCCATTTTAGTTTTCCCTGTCACTCACTTGTTTGTATCTTTCCTTCATCCACCTCCAGCTTTTTTGTAGTCTGTAGAAAATTAGTCACTAACTGCAAAAATTATCCTAAATCCTAGACCTTAGTTGTAGAACTAAAAACCTATGCTCTTTTCTACATCTTGTCCACTATGACTCTGCCATTCAAAACAAAACTGCTTTAGTGGGAGTTCTTTATTCCTTCAGATCCAGTGAGGCTTCACTATGCTTTGTGTATAGTTTCTCATGACTGAACTTAAAGCATTTTCATGAAGCCATCTGTGCAAGTGTCCACTTAATATCATATATAAACATTTCCGTTGCCTTTTACAAAAGAAAAAATTGTATTTTAAACAAACATGTCAGATTCAAGGATTTTCATTCTTAAAAAGTTGTTATAACTTCTTAGAACAGCCAGGTATGGCATACACAAGGATTCAGGAGGCTGAAGTGGGAGGATAGTAAGTTCAGGCCAGCTGAGACTACATGGTGAGACCATCTTTTTCTTGTTGTTTTTTTTGTTTTGTTTTGTTTTTTTGTGGTGGTGGGGGACTGGGAATTGAACTCAGGATCTCACACTTACAGGGCAGGAACTGTGACACTGAACTAATTGGGCCCATCTCAAATAAACAAAAAGGGAGGTATGGTAGCAGATGCCTGAAATGCTGCTGCACAAACAAAGGCTGAGGCAGGGATCAAAAGCTTGAGTCTCACATGGGCAAATTAGTGAGACCCTGTTTCAAAAAAAAAAAAAATATTTTAACAAATGAAAAGGGTTGGTAGAGTACTCCAGTTTTGAACCTTGGTCCTGAAAAAAAAAAAAAAATCTCAGAATAAACACTTTAGAGTATTAGCAGGCACTCAACACAGATTATGTTTCTTGAATTTTGCTATGCCAGGAATAACAACAACAACAAAAATTGACAGTCACTGTTACTTGCTGCTCTGTTGGTGTCACTTTCGTTATAGCTCTTTTAAGTAAGTAAAAAGAACATGGTAGTGTGGCTGAGCAGTCTAAGTAAAAATACAATTATAGGAAATGTGGCATTATCTTCATCCTGGCCAAAACTTAATGGAATGAGTAATATTCAACTACTTAAACTGCAATGCACCCACACAATGCAACACTTTTCAAATGGAGGAAATTCTCTAAGTATTGATATAAAATATCCACTATATAGTCATCAAATAAATCATGCAGAATGTGGTACCTTTTCTAAAAAGGAAGTCAAAATAGAATATGTATTTGTTTCTTATAAGAAGGAACCTGGTGGCTACAAGGCAAATACGAGGAATTTCTATTGTGGCTATATAATTATATAAATTTGTTATTTTTTAATTCTGTTAAGTACTATCCAGTAAATAATAAAACTGGATAGCCTTAATTTTTTCACCTGAAACAAAATACACAAATTAAACTGGGCACAGTGGCATATGCCTTTAATCCTAATACTATGAGAGGCTGAAGGAGGATCACAAGCTCAAGTCCAGCCTGTGGAACTTTGTGAGACCAAGTCCCAAAATAAAAAAATAAAAAATGAGAAGGCCGTGAGTTCAATCCCTAGTACTGCAAAGAAAAAAAGTGCAATCAATATCAAGTTTAACAATGAAAAAAGTTGCTTCATTTAAAATGTCACGCTGGAACTCAACATACTAACAAAAAAGGGATATGGGTCGATCCCCAGCACCAAAAAAAAAAAAAAGATATGGGAGAAGCAGCAGCTACAAATTTTCCAAAAAAGGATTTCTGGTGACCCTCTAGTATCACATTACATTATAATCATAAATCATTTAACAATCATTTACATCCAGAACACAAAAACAGGTGCTGGCTGACATGTTCTCTATTGTATCCTCAAGTTTCACAAATGTCAAGTTAAGAAAAACAAAACAATTTAAGGAAGAAGAGGCTAAATGCCAAATGGCATGAAAAAACGACAGAACTGTTTTAAAGAATTTAAAGATCACAAAGACTCAAACAAATGAAGATTTCATAAAACCCATCGGAATTAGATAAGAAAATAGAAAAGGAGAAGAGTCTGGAAAACAAAGATTGCTGTAACAAAGATACTAATTGAGAAAAAACACAAAGTATGCTCAAGGGTACTGACCAGACAAGTTTGAGTGAAGCTTGAGGCCCATAAAGGTTAACAGTGACAGGGGAAAAAAACAAACAAACAAACAAACAAACAAAAAAACTACAGTAACATTTGATGTTTGGACAGTATTACACTTAGCTCATTTGAGACCTGTGTGAAAAAGTGTAGCTGGAGAAAGTCTCGAGTATCAGATTATGAACAGCTAGCAGCGGTATCTAAGTATCTAAAATGGACAATTCCATCAATAGAGGGATAAAGAAACTAGGGCTGGGGGTATAGCTCAGACAGGGCACTTACGTAGCATATGGAAAGCCCTGGGGTTAATCTCCAGCACCAAAAAATAAAAATAAATAAACAAGAAAGAAAAGATGCCTATAGGCCAGGCATGGTAGTATATACCTGTAATCCTAGGACTCAGTAAATCTGAGTTCAGCCTGTGCTTCAGAGAGAGATTCTATCTTAAAAAACCAAGAAAGAAATTTAAAGAAGCCGATAATCCCAGCCTGCTGGGAGGCTAAGGCAGAAGAACAGCAAATCTGAGTTAAGCCTGGGCAATTTAGCGAGTTTCAGTCTTTAAAAAAAGGGGGGAATGAGGATGTAGTTCAGTGATAGATCCATCACTCCTGGGTTCAGTCTGCAGCTCCCCAGTACCAAAACGAAAGATGATGTGGAGGGAGAGAAAAGGAAAAAAGGTAAGAGAAAAGAAAAGACACTGCAAGCAGGGGGGCTAGTTAGGAAAAGTCATTCATAAGCTAATGAGAACTTCAGTGGAAATGACAGCAGCAGGAACAGAAAGAAATTTGTACCACTGTAACAGTAGCTGTGGAAGAAGGTAAAAGGCTACTGCAGCTTAGCCCTCAGTTAACAGGAGAATGATGGTATAAGTATAATAGACAGGATTTGTAAGACCAGATGGGGGAAGAGCTATTTTTAGTAATACAGTCTGGTTCCAGAAGTATTGGAGTTTGAAATAAAAGCAACACATGTAAGTTTCTGGAGCATCTAATCCCTCATTCCAAGAATCCTTTATGCTTACCGTTGTCCTTAGCAAGACAGACATGTTTCCCTGCTATTAGACCCAGCGCCTGTCACTCTCAAAAAAGGATACCCAAAGAATGAGAGTGACTGCCTAATGGGTTTAGGGGTCTCCTTTGGAGATGATATAGCTATTATGAAATTAGAAGTGATGGTTATACAAATTGTAAGCACACAAAGTGCAATGAATGTACATTTAAAAATGGTTGATTGTATGTTGTGTGAATTTCACTTCAATTAAAAAACACACAAGCCAGGGGACAGTGGTGCACACCTGTAATTCCAGCTCTCAGGAGGCTGATGCAGGAGGATCACCACAAGCTTGAGGCTAGTCTGGGCTACAAAGTGAGTTTGAGGTCAGCCTAGACTACTTAGCAAGACCCTGTCTCAAAAGCAAGCAAAACACACACACACACACACACACACACCCCAGTAAAATGGGGTGGGGGAGCTAAAACTAGAACCACCATGACTTGTGTTCCGCTGCTAAAAGTCCATCCCCCGAATGCCCTGTACCTTTCTGCCAATTCATTCTATTTATTCCTCTCTACCTCCCAAACATTTCCAATGTGCCTTGACATTATCTTCAGCAATAACCAGGAAAATTATATCCTCTAATCTTTTTCTAAAGTCTATCTCCTTATTTTAAAACACAGTATTCTTTTCTGAATACTGCTGTCAACTGGTGGCTGCTTTTTTCCCCTCTCTTTATTTGGTCTTTTCTTTTTTTGGTAGAAGGAATCAAACTCAGGACCTCACATTTGCCAGGCAGGCACTTAGGCCACTAAGCTATATGCTTGGCCCTGGTATGTTTTCTTTTTTTTGCTGCCGTTTTCCATTTTTTCTTAAATTGTCTTCATCTGAGGGCCAGGAGGAAAAAAATTGATTTCTCTTATTACTGCTGTCATTTCTTACCAATATTTGTTGCCCCCCACTCCCCATTTGCCTTCAGGTTTGGTATCTAGTTTGCAACCTTTTTCCCCAAGACTTCATCATACTATGTAATATTTAAATATTTTCACAATGGTATGCCCTCAGACCACCTCCAGTGACATTCTCCTTCAAGCCACTTTAGCCGTCAACCAGGTATTAAAGACTCTGATTACCATTCAAAACTGCTCTTCCACCAAAATTAGTAACTTAGAAATCCTATCACAGTATTATCCACATTTTCCATGTATGACTCTACCTGAGCTGCCAAGTGCCTTCTAGAAAAAGTACTCCAAAAAGCAAGCTGGTTCTATTACAGACTCATAACTGATTTCAAATGAGCACTCCACACAAGGTAACAATCTTGTGTTTCTCTGGTTATTTCATTCTTTCACATTGACACATAGCTACCGCAAATCTCTTCCTCATCCAAGTACAGGCTGCCTTTCTCTTTATTTGGTTGGTCTTCCTTTTCGCTTCCTTCCTCACAAAAATCCTTTACAGAGCAACCAAAGTTAGATGTTTGAATATACCCTTTGGTCTACTTAAAAATACTTCATACTTAAAAATACTTCATATACTTTCAATGCCCTTAGGATAAACACCAATTTCTTTGAAACATGTCACAAAAGGCCATGGGTAATCTGATCCCATCCTACTTTTCAAACCTCACTTTAGACATCTTTCAGATTATTTTATTCTTCAGCTTTAATAGGATACTGACATAAATTATATATTTCAGGTACACAGTAGGATGTTTTGATATACATACACATTGTGAAATGATTATCATAATCAAGCTTATTATAACAATCACTTCACAATCCAACTTGTGTGTGTATGCATATACATGTGTGTTGAGACTACTTAAAATCTACCCTCTTGACAAATTCAAGTATATAGCACATTACTGACTAATCACCATGCTGTATATTAAGGCTCTAACACTTATTCATCTTACTACTGAAATTTTCATACTCTTTGACCAACATCTCTTCACTTTCTTACTCCAATGCTCCTGGCTCCTTATACCTCGTAACTGCCCTTCTACTCTGTTTGATTTCTATAGATTCCATATCTAAGTGTAATGAATAGTATCTGTCTTTCTATTCCTAGTTCAATTCACACATGTTCTCCAGGGTGTTTATGTTGTCACAAACAGCAAGAAATCCCTTTCTAAGGCCAAATGGTATTCATCATATATATAGCCACATTTTCTTTATCCATTCATTCTGTTGATGGACACTTATATTATTTCCATCTTGATTGCTGTGGATAGTACTAAAATGAACATGGAAGTACAGATATCTCTTTGGGATAATGATGTCCTTTAAATATGTCCCCAGAAGAAGGAATGCTTAGATCATGTGGTAGTTCTATTTTTAATTTATTGAGGAACTTCCATATTATTCCCTGTAAGAATTGCACCCAACACAACCATCAGATTTATTGACAGTAATAATATCCCCTGATCTTTATACTTGTCAGACTTCAACTTACTAAGTGGCTTCTACTTTAGTTTTCTTCTCTCTTAGAGGGGTTAACATCCAGATTCCAGATCAAAGACTACTTCCCCTGTAGTCTTCACTGACTTCCTAGATTAGGCCAAGGTAGCATGCATATAGCATTATCAACTTTTCTTTAGTTCTTTATAGTAGTTGTTCCAATCTGCCTTATAAGAAAATTGTTACAGAAAAATTTTAATATTGTGACAAAATTTTATCTTACAAAGTCTACCCTCGTAAATTACAAATTTAACTATTCTTCTAAGCTAGATCTGAACAAGTCATAAGGTTGCTAGGAGCACTAATTTTTCTGGCAGAGGTTCTCTTCTTCTAAAAGGTAAAATTAAAAAATTATAAAGATATTTAAAATAATTAGTTCATTGACCCTCTAAATGAACATGTATACATATCTTTTATATATACCTACTACACATGTATGGATAGCTATAAATCCTATGTATAAATATGTACTAAACCCCAATAAGGTCATATAATTCTTTCATACCTAAATATAAATATTATTTTAAACATACAAAATTGTTGGCTTTATAAGGGTTAAATAAAAAGTTCTTTGACATAAAAAAGATGGCTACCATTAAAAAAAATCTAGCAGTAGCATTATGAGAGGGAAATAAAATACACTGATGCCTATAAAATAATGAGGTTTTCATTGTTAGGGTCAAATCATCAAAGCTAGTCAATATTTTCTGACAGGGTCAAGTTGTTTTATTTGCAGCACTTCACTAATAAATAATGAATTTCATTTTCACCTATAGAACTCCATATACTTTCAAAATATTTTGTCTATCATGACCACATAACTGAGAGCAACCAATAATAAACATACTGTTTGGCAACAAACCAAAGTATTAAAAAGTATGTTATTCTATTTTTAAAAGAATGAACAAAAAGAATAAGAAGAATATCCTGAAGGAAATAAAAAGTCTTCTCTGGCTTCTTCTATCTTTAAAGTATTCTTACTCAGGGGTTAAATTCTTAATCACTGATGTGGGGCCAGGGATATAGCTCAGCGGCATAATCACCTCCCTGGCAAGTGCAAGGTCCCGAGTTTGATTCCTGGTACTAAAAATAAATAAATAAATAAATAATAAAAATGCACTCTTAACCACTGATGCAAAACATCTGATGTATTCAACAACCACAAATGAGCATGCCTGTGTCCACTAAAAGTTCACCAGGGACCATCAAATCGGAATATAATTTCACACATCAAAAAATATACTTCCAGTGATTTTTTTTTTTTATCGGTACTGGGGATTGAACTCACGACCACATGCTTGCAAGGCAGGCGCTTATGACGCTGAGCTAAATCCCCAGCCCCATTTTCAGTGATCTTTTAAGTTAAAAACTCTCAAGAGAAAAAATGGAAAATCTTTATGACTTCAGATTTGGTGAGGATTTCTTCGGTACTGCACCCAAGACTCAAGACAATAAGAGAAAAATACAAATTAACCAGTTGCTTGTAACAGTGAAAAGAACAACCCACAGATGGAAAACTGGTATTTGCAAATCTGATAAGGCATTAATATCTGGGCTATATAAAAAGTCTCTAAACAATAAAACACCAATTTAAAAATGGGCAAAGGAACTTGCACAGGTATTTCTTCACTGACAATATACAATTAATGAAGAAGCACATGAAAAGATGCTCAACATCAGTCAATAGGGAAATATAAAGGAAAACTACAGTGAGGTACACTTTATACTACAATGGCTAGAATTTAAAAAAAAATAAGTGCTAGTGAGGAAGTAAGAAACAGAAACCCTGTGTACTGCTGTTGGGAATGCAAAATGGCATAACCATAAACAGGTTTGGTAGTTCTTCAAGAAGTTAAATGTAGAATTATGGTTATGACCTAGGAATCCTACTTCCAGAAAGATAGATAGATAGATAGACAGACAGACAGATAGATAGACAGACAGACAGACAGACAGACAGACAGATTCAGAAGAATTGAAAACAAATGTTCAAAAATGAACACAAATGTTTGTAACTACATTATTATTATTATTTTTGTCTTTTTGAGACAGGGTCTTTTATGCAGTTCAGGCTGGCCCTGAGCTCACTTTGTAGCCTAGGCTGGTCTCAAACTCGCAACAATCCTCCTGCCTCAGCCTCCCGAGTGCTGGGATTACAGGCGTGAGCCACCACACCCAGCTTGTAGTTACATTATTTAAAACAGACAAAAGTAGAAACAATCCACATGTCTATCAATCTGAACAATCTAGATGGATAAACAAAATGTGGCACAATGTGGCATATCCATATAATGGGATGTTTTTCAATGATTAAAAAGAATGAAGGACTGACACATGCTACAACATGGACAAACTCTGAAAACTTCATGTTCTGTGAAATAAACCAAGCACATATTACATGACTTCATATATATATATATGAAATTTCCACAATAGTCAAATATATAGAGAAATAAAATAATCAGTAGTTTCCAGAGGCTGGAAGGAGAAGAGAACTGGAAGTCACTGCTTAATAGGTGTAGGGTAAGTTCTGAACTAGACAGTAATAATGGCCACCCATTAATACATTAGTGCCACTGAACTGAACACATTAAAATAACATTCCATTACACAAATTAGTATTATTTGAAGAAATTATTATTATTCCAGAAAATTGTGGTCACTACCAAAACACTCTGCATAAATGAAATTTTATAGTAGTAGTTCACCTAATACATAGCATACTGCTATTCTTCTTCAAACATAACTTTATGTACACCAAGTTTCTACCACAGATTATGAATAACCTTAAGCAATTAAGGGATTAATGCCTGGTGAGTTCCTAATCAGAAGTCTGAGAAACATTGTCATATAACATGGTAATTGTCTGTATGCATATGACTGTTAAACATTTCTAATTTTTTATTTATTTACTTTTTATGTAAGTCTCACTATGGAGATCAAGCTGGCCTTGAACTCATTATGTGGCTCAGGCTGGCCTTGACCTTGCAGCAGTCTTCCCACCTCAGCCCCTGAGTGATAGGAATACAGATATATACTATCATGCCTAGCACCCAAATTTCTAATATTTAGATTTCAATGGTATCCAGGTTAACAACTAGTGAAATTAAACAAAAGAATGCTTTGTTACTCAAAGCATAGATTTGACTTTGCAAAGATAAAATTCTTGAAAAGAAGAATTCAGAAATGAAGGCCCACCAAAGTATTGGTCTATTTCAAAGCTAAGCTTATATCCAACCTTCTAGCCTGAAGCTTTTCATGATATTTGTATTAATCTTAAGTATTTTTATGATGATTACTTTCTAATGCACTTCTAATTTATTTAGTATAGTATAATTCAACACTTTGTTACATACTGCCTTGATCACTAGCAGTTTTGAGTATAATTTTTCTCTACCTCCATAAATAGTAAGCTACTCAAGGACAGATTTATTTTTATGTATTTAGTAGTCCTAGCATATAGAAGACAACACATAATTTATAAGTGGTAAGTTTCACATGTCTTTTAGAAATTATAATCATAGGGCTGGGGGTTTAGCTCAGCAGCACAAGTGACTGCCTGGCAAGTGTGAGATCATGAGTTCAATCCCCAGTACCAAAAAAAAAGAAAAAAAAATTACAATCATGTTTTATTTAGATTAAAAGGTCATAATCCATCATTCGGACATGAAATGATGACAAAATTCATGAAAATATAGTTTAAAAAAGAATTAAATGATTATGAATATTTAGTTTTCTTTGTATCACAATATTATAATTTCTCCATAGCCACTTATACAAATCACTATGATCCATAGTTTTTGTCTATTTTTAGTCATTTATCTAAAACTAAATTATTCTTTAATTCGACATAGAAAATAAATCTTCACTTCAAATAGCAATATCACTTACCCAAGATCCTCCACTATTATTTCATCTGCTCATTACTTTAAAGAAATGTCTGGTCTCTCAAAAGATGGATGATGCCTTTTCTTGACATTCCTTTTAAAAATCACAGCAGATTAATCATTTTCGTTCTTTTTTTATCACCTTAAGAATATATCTATTACAGTAATAATCATAGTGCTTTGGTTCATTTGTATTCCTATCTTCTTCATCAGACAGTAAACCTTTTAGAAGATTATAGAATTGTGTTTCACACATATCATTTTTTCCTAAAACTTAAACACTGTCTCTAGAACAGTAGTTCAATAAATGTTCATCCCTTAGTATCTTTGACTATCACACTGATGAATAAAATATATACCTATACAGAATCATTAAAATAAAGCTCATCAATGCCAGGTGTGATGGTGCACCCCTGTAATCCTAGCACTCAGGAAGCTGGGGCAGGAGGATTGCTGTGAGTTCCAGGCCAGCCTGGGCTAGAAAGTGAATTCAAGGCCAGCCTGAACTGCTTAGCTAATCTCTATTTCAGAAAGAAAGAAAGAAAGTCATTCAGTTAGTTAGTTCATTAAAATAAAAGAGATAATACTAAGTAGGAAAACAGTTCTTTCTCAAAGGGGAAGGAGATCAAGGATGGGAAGGAAAGGGAAGGATAGGGGATGAAAAGCAGGAATTGGTATGTACCAACTCACACAAGTAATGTAAACATTATGTACTGCAAATATATACCAATTTTTTTAAAAAAGGAAGAGGATCAAGGGAGAGAAGAGGGTTAAAAAAAGAATTAAGATATGTTATGTACATGTACTAACTTCCCACAAGGAATTTAAATGTTATATACTACACTAATAAAATACAATACTAATAAAATAATTTTTATTTAATACCAATAAAATAACTTTATTTTAATACCAATACAATAAAACCAGAAAATGAAAAAGCTCCTAACATAATCTAGTCATAATAACTTATTGTAACAATTATTTCTTTTCCATTGAAGCAGCACAGTGATGGGATATATGTTCAGCATGTTCAGACGTACCAAAGTAATTTATTTCCTTACAATATTTCAAATAAAAAGGACCACCATTTTTGCTCTCGAAAAAAAAAGGAGCACTGGAGTCAAAGTCATCTAATTATCTAGAACAAAGTAGCAATTAATTATTGTGTAGAATCACTATGTCATCTAACGGGAAAATAAAAATGGTACATGGCATACATGTAAAAATACTAAATTTGTATCAACCCTTTATTGTTTTGTTTAGGAAGAAAGTTCCTGATACATGCTACAAAAACAAAGAGAAAAATAATTATGACAGACATTGCTAATTGCTTATTGAATATCTTTTTTTTCCCTTTATTTTTACTAATAAAACCCTCAGTTTGCTTATGGTGGCAGTCACTAGCCTCCTTGAAGGTAAACCGTATAATATCATTCTGGTTTATGAGATGGAGGTACGGTGTGTTAAGTCAGAATAAGAGGAAAAAAACCCAGTCCAAATAAAACTAAGATAGTAACATAGGAAACAGTTAATTTGCAGTAAAATTCTATAGAATTATTCTTAAGAATTAAAAACCAAAAATCACTTATTTTCTGACAAAATGTAGTGAATATTTCACTAACAGTAACTGCTAACAATAAGAGTACCTTTAAATAGTATTTAACACCAAGTAATTCATTTAATGCAACTCTATGATGCAAGGATCAGCATAAACTTGCTAAATAAATATAGTATATCTTGTAAACAGCAGAACCAGAGTGGAAACTTAAGTAACTTAACTTCAAAGTTATTGTTCTACTGCTCCACTGCTCTACTTCTAACAGAAATCTTCCCAACATGCCAATAAGTCAAGAAGGATAAGCTTGAGACATTTCTAGGTAAATGGATGCACTTTGAGACCATACTGTTAAGTGGAAAAAAATTAGACATGTGTGTAAATACTGCTTTATTTCTCCAGTGTGAGAAACTGGCAGTGTAAACAAGGACCAAAATGTGTAACCGATATTGTGAAACAGGAACAAATGTTCAAATGGAAGGGGAACTGGAGAGAGGAGAGGAGTAAAGGAAGGGAAAAGAAAAAAAAATCTTTTGCAAATAAGGAGTTGCAAATAAGGGTTGAGGAGAGTGGAATGAGAAAAAAGAATCAAGATATATAATGTACAGGTACAAATTCTCTATGATGAATGTGATCATTATGTATATCTAAAATGTACTAATAACTAAGAAACTGCATACATGCTTCAGCAGTTTGCCATACTAATAAATGTCTGGAAGCTCTACCATTACAAGATGTGTCTGAGCACCTCTTCTAATTGTAGAGGCCAAAGGTAACTTGTATGAATCTTATGATATCTCAATAAAGTTAGTATTAAAATATTTATACAAGTTTTTCTTTTCCTGATGTGTACATTTACGTATAAAAAATGAGTATAAATTATTACTATATAGTGTATATCACTCATCAGAAAATATTGACAAAAAATTTCATACTAATGAAACTGGTAATATATTTAAACTTTAAGCAAATATTGCCTAATATTTTCTTTTACAAGTAAATATGAAGGACTTACTAACTTGGTATGATTGCTTCTGTACTATTAAGAATGTATTTTGAGGCGCAGCCACAATCCTTGTTCACAATAGCAACTCAATAGAGATTTGATGAATGAGTGCAGAGCTATAGTTTGTAAAAGGTATCTGGAATCAATAAAAAATATAAATAAAAGGTTAATTAGATAAATATGCAACTGGAGCTATTGTCAAGTTTACTTGAGTAATGTTAAATTATGGAAGAAATTCAAAAAAATGCTGAATTTGTCACAATAAATTTAACTGCTTATTGCTTCACATGTCAAGTCTATATGCAGTATAACTTTGCTTCTTCCTTATATTTAGTTTTTGAAAGATCTGATTAAGGTTTTCTTTTTTAAATGAAGGTTAAAATTAGCTGACAACACTGTTATTTATAGTTAATTACCATTCTATTTTTAAAAAGATAAACAAAACCCACACTTTTATAAAACTGATTTGAGTACTCATTTTACAAAAGATTTAAAACAGGATTTTTTTTTTTTTTTTAGTAACAAAACTTCACTTGAAACTTCAGATTATATACTACATTTCCAGGGAAAACTTTTTTTTTCCTGAAGGAGTTTAAAAATGAATGGATGTGTCTATGCATAATTTTGACATCCAAATTACAAGCACATTATTCAGCTTGTGGGCTACCTTACATCTTCTGCCTGTAACTATTACCAGTGTTTATCCTTCACCATGAAAACTAAGTTGTTTATGACATAATAATAAGCAACCTACACTTTGACAATTCTGTTAGCAGTTGGACCAAAAATAATTAACTACCTGATTTATTTATTGCTTAAATTTTTCCATTTACAGTTCACAGCAGAAGCATATGCCTTAAAGGTACTTCAATAGTTGAATAATGTCTTTAGAAGAAGTTCACATCTGGAGTATTCACTGAATGCAGGTACACAGGACTTTGATAGTATATCCTAAACATCATAGGTAGACTTTTTGCAATGTGTTCATTCACATTTTCGAAAATGACTGCTTCTGAATGAGTCTGATTCTACTATTTTTAGACACTTACCTTAAATAAAAGGTTGGAAACATTTAAACTTGGTGTACTGATAGTAAAATGGTATTTATATATTCAAATGAATCACAAATAATTCATCTGTTACATTTTTTCTGACAGTGAAAGAAGTATCGCTAGAGACTAAAAGGATCAATCAATGCTACAAGCAAGTCTGTCTATAAATTTAAGAACTTAAATAAAATGAATCAAGCCCTTAAACACAAACTAAGAGAAATAGTCTGAATAGTCCAATAGTTATTAAAGAAACTGTGTATAGTTATACCTCAGCTAAGAAAACTAAAGGCCTGGATGGTTTCACTGACCATTCTGACTATACATTCAATGAAGAAATACTGCCAATTCTATTCAATCTCTTGAAAATATACAAGAAAACATTTCTCAAATCATTTTGAGATAAGAATTATCCTAACATGAAGCCAAAAAATTTACTGACAAGAAAACTATAAACTGCCGGGGATTTAGCTCAACTGGATAAGCACCTGCCTGGCAAGCCTGAAGTTGTGAGTTTGATCCCCTGTACCAACAAAACAAAACCACTACAGACTAACATTCCTTAGATAAAAACAATCCTCAACAAAAGAGTAACCATTCAATCCAGCAATATAGTAAAGATAATATATCATGCAAGCTTTATTCAATACTCAAAAGTTAATCAGTGTAATTCACAATAATAACCGACAGGGATCACGTTAATAGATGCAGAAATAGGATTTGATAAAAGTTGACATCATATTCATGACCAAACTTGCATCAAATTAAGAATAGAAAAGAATTTTATAATCATTATGCATATCTAAAATGTATCAACAAACTCAAAATTGAAAAAGGAAAATTTTTAAAAACTTCCTTTAATTGATTCTATTGTTAGCATCATACTTAATAATGAAAGATGGAATCGTTTTACCTTAACACTAAAATCAAGGTGTCTGCTTTAACCATTACTAATTAACATCGTACCAGAAGTTCTGGTCAGTACAGTTTAGGGGAAAGAAAAAAGAAATTAGAGTATGAAGATTGAAAAGGGAAAAATAAAACTGTTTCTATCCATAGATATGGCTGTCATATAGAAAATCTGAAGGCTTCTACAAAATATTCTCTTCAAATATATGAATTTAGCAAGGTTTCAAGTTACAAAAACAACTTAAAAAATCAATTATACTTTGACATACTAATGACGAACTAGAATTTCAAGGGGTTTTGTTTGTTTTGTGGTTTTTCCTTTTGGTGGTGGTGGAGGGTGTGTGTGTGTGTGTGTGTGTGTGTGTGTGTACGTGTGTATGCGTCATCCGGGACTGCACCCAGATCTTTGCCCTGTGCTACAGCTCTAGCCCTTTTTGTTCTTTTTTAAAATTTGAAACAGGGTCTCACTAAGGCACTAAATTGCCAAGGCTGTTCACGAAAATCAATTTGTGATCCTGCAGCCAACAGTGCTGGGATCATACCCATCACATCCAGTTAAAATCTAATTTTTTTCCCTTCCCTTCCTTTCCCTTCCTTTCCTGCCCCTCCCCTCCCCTGCCCTCCCCCTCCCCCCTTCCCTTCCATTCTTTCTTTTCCTTTCTTTCTTTCTCTTTCTTTCTTTCTTTCTTTCTTTCTTTCTTTCTTTCTTTCTTTCTTTCTTTCTTTCTTTCTTTCTTTCTTTCTGTGAAGAGTACCATTTATAATAGTACCAAAACCCTGAAATACTCAGATACAAATCTAACACAATAGATGCAGAATCTGTATACTAATAATAAATAGGAAAAAGCCAAAGATCATATAAGTAGAGAGAGACACAGTGTTCATGAATAAGATTAAATACTGTTAAAATGTTACTTCTCTGCAAACTGTTCTAATTGTCAACACAATCCTAATCAAAACCCTAAAAAACTTTTGGTACATATTGACAAGCTAATTGTGAAGTCTGTACAAATAGGCAAAAGATGTTAAATTGCTAAAACAATTTTGACAAAGGTGCAAAGGCAATTCAATGGAGAAAAGATTATGTTTACAATAAGCACAGCTTTAAAATATGGAAACTCATATGCAAACAACTGAACTTCAACATATATCTCAATTTTTTTTATTAAAAATTAACTCAAAATGGATCACAGACTTAAATGTTAAACCTAAAACTAAAATATCTAGAAGAAAATGTCTGTGGTCTTAGATTTTATCCCAGGTACACGTCTTGACTGACACATACCATTTGGTTTATCTTATCTTTGCCACATGACAGCACTCATGAATGGATCTTGGTGATATCTACTGAGGAATAAGTTTTTCCCTTAGAAAGCAGCAAGTGAAAATACTCTTTTTTTCCCCTAAGAACATGAACAAGAAAACACATAAGTCTATTGAATACATGTGGGTAAACTGACAAAGAAAGCTAACTTTAAGATGAAGCAGAAACCAATACTGCTGTCCTACACAATAACATAGTGGCTACTGTATCTTTGAAATGCACCTAGTCCAAACTGAAATGTGCAGAAAGAGTAAAATAATGATTTTGAAGACTTAGCTTGAAAAAGAATGTCAAATATTTGTATAATTTTTATACTAATTAAACATTAAAATGGCTATGCCTTGGACATACTGAGCTAAATGAACAATTTCACCTATTTGTTTTTACTTTTTATTTTAAATGTTGAATTACATTATATTTCTAATGGACAAAGTTGCTGTAGGAAGTTGAGAATACGAAATAACCCAACAACAAAAACACAAGCTAATGAAGCCACCTTAGAGCCTCCAGATCAACTGTTGCTAGAAGTGTGTCCTGCCATTGGATTTTTCTACACATAAATATATTACTTTTAAAGGTTACATTTTAGTTTCTATAGAATACATTATTTCGCAACTGAAAGTATCCAAACTGTTGTCCAGCAGTGTTTCTTTTACAGTGGAACATCGAGTCATGACTGGCCTCACATATGAACAACTTGAGTTACAACCAGAATTTTAGGTTTAATTTATGATCAAAGTCTTGAGTTACCACCTGAATGCCTGGGAGGTTGTAAACAAAGACTCGTGATGCCAGAAAGCCTATGTAAGCCTCAGTTTGAGCCCCCATCCACTTGTTTGTGGATGTGATTTTGGTCAGTTTTATATAATCGCTGCGATTATTGCTATCAAAATGGCCCCCAAAAATGTGAAGCTAAGAAAAGAAGCTAAGGAAGGAAAGAAAGATAAAGCAATCACTGAAAAGAAGGAAAATGGAGAAATATGACAGTGGCATTTGTGCTACTCATCTTGTTTGTATGTACAGCATGTTGAAATCTATCATGATAATCTTACATAGAAAAGATTGTATAAGGAAGCTAGTGTTTCTAAAGGTGTTACCCAAATTAGTGAAGTCACGATCAAGAGTGTAAGACAAGGCAGAAAGGCTACTATCAGTGTGGATAAATGAAAGGCAGATGGCAGGTGATAGCCTGAGCCTATAATTTGTGAAAAAGTTAGGGCTATAAATGCAGATTTCACAAAGGATAATCCATCCACGAGTGATAATGGTGAAACATTTGGTGTCAGTAAGGGATGGTATCACAATTTTAAAACGAGAACTGAGGTCTACAGCATAAGTAGGCATGGTGGTGCAGCCAGTGCTGATAAAACGGCTGCTGAAAATTACATACACCACTTCAAAACAACACTGAGAAATGACTTTTGCTCTTATCAAGTTTTCAACTGTGATAAAACTGGTCTCTTCTGGAAGCAAATGCCTCTTCTGGAAACATATAGTACATCACTCAGGAAGAGAAGAAAAATGCCAGGTCATAAGCCTATGAAGGACAGGCTAACTTACTGCTACACACCAATGCAAGTGGTGACCTAGAGATAAAGCCTCTCTTGGTTTATCACTCTGAGACCCCAGGGGTGTTCAGAAAACATAAAGTCACGAAGAATCGGCTAGGGGTCATGTGGAGATCTAACACAAGAGTCTGCGTAACAGGAGTACTTTCTCTTGAGCAGATCAGGGAGACTTTCTGTCCTACTGTTAAGCAATATCTAGAGGACAGAGGTTTATCATTCAAGGCTCTCCTCATCATGACAATGTTCCTGCTCACCCATGAGATCTGGAAGAGGAACTGGCTAAAGAAGTACCACGGTTCTCAGTCAAGTTCTTCCCACCTAATACAACTCCTCTACCGCAGCCTATGGACCAGCAGTTTATAGCTAACTTTAAGAAGCTATCCACCGGGGCTTGGAATTTAGCTCAGTGGCATAAGCGCTTGCCTGGCAAGCAGGAGGTTGTGAGTTTGATCCCTGGAACAAAAAAAAAAGAAAGAAGCTATCCACCAAC